>SZWC01002831.1:192468-206379 GCA_023375785.1 Penium margaritaceum | reverse complement strand
CCCTCCGGGCCAGCAGCGCCTGTCGCATCTACTGGCCCTTTTGGGCCTGTAGCTCCAGTCGCGTCCGGTGGCCCCTCCGGACCAGCAGCCTCAGTCGCGTCCCCTTGTCCCTCCGGGCCGACAGTCCCTCTCACTTCCGCTGGTCCCTCCGGGCCAGCAGCGCCTGTCGCATCTACTGGCCCTTCTGGGCCTGTAGCTCCTGTCGCGTCCGCTGGCCCCTCCGGACCAGCAGCCTCAGTCGCGTCCCCTTGTCCCTCCGGGCCGACAGTCCCTGTCACGTCCGCAGGCCCCTCCGAACCATCAGCGCCTGTCGCGTCTACTGGCTCCTCTGGGCCGATTGACTCCCCCGGACCAGCAGCGCCTGCCACTTCCACTGGCTCCTCCGGACCAGTTGCCCCGTCTGCCTCCGTTGACACGTCGGACTCAGGATCGCCCTCTGCCCGACCACGCTACACACGTGGCCCAGGCGGCAGCCTCCGACCTCGTCCGACAGTAAGAGGCCAGACCGTCGCTCCGCGTCCCGCAGCACCTCGACCCCCTGTAGCCCCACGTGTCTCCTCCACTCCCACGGTCGTGAGTGGGGACCCTGGCACAAAGGCTCTCGGCCTGTCCACTTCCGCCATCGTCGCAGACCTTCATCCAGGTTCTGCACTAGGCTACGCCATGCTTCATCACGAGCATCGGCATGCTGTTGTGGCTGCACTCGCCCGCATCCCCCCTGGGGCTCGTGATGCACACGCCCTTTCAGTCCGGTCCACAGCGTGCCCAGAGGACCCTTCCACCCTACGCGAGGCTCGAGCCTCTCCTGAGGCTGCACATTGGGATGCTGCCTGCGCCGAGGAGCTTGCTGCCATCCGACAGCACCACGTGTTTGACCTCGTCGACCTTCCCCCAGGTCGGAAGGCCATCGGTGCCAAGTGGGTCTTTCGGCGCAAGTGGAAGCCTGACGGGTCCTTGGACAAGTACAAGGCCCGCCTTACAGCAAAGGGGTTCGCGCAGGTCCCTCGGATCGATTACGACCAGATCTTCGCCCCAGTCGGTCGGTTCTCCACTAGCCGGGCGCTCTTCAGCCTGGTTGCCCAGCATGGGTGGGAGCTGCATCAGATGGACGTGAGCAACGCATTCCTCCACAGATCACTGGAGGGTGAGGAGCTCTACATGACGCAGCCCCCAGGCTTCGACGACGGCACTAGGAGAGTCTGGCGACTGCGGAAGGCCCTCTACGGCCTGAAGCAGTCACCTCGATGCTGGAACCAGGAGATCAGCAGCACGCTTCTCCGTGGCGGCCTCCAGCGCAGCACCGCTGACCCCGCACTGTTTATCAGCCCGCGAGGTCAGACCTTCGCCGCGGTTCTGGTCTACGTCGATGATCTCCTCATTGCGTCGCCAGACACGGCCGCCATCCAGCGCGTCAAGGACTTGCTGCACGCCGCCTACCAGATGAAGGACCTTGGCTCTGCCCGAGTCTTCCTGGGCATGGAGCTTGAGCATGATCGCTCCCAGGGTATCCTGCACGTTCACCAGGCTGCCTATGTGCAGACCCTGTCCACTCGCTTCGCCGAGGACCTGCCACTCGTGCTGAGCACATCCTCACCCATGTCGCCCGATGGCCAGGTGAAGCTGAAGAGTCCTGACCCAGCTGTTGTGGGGGAGCCAGTTGATGTGACCACGTACCTGCGAGTCATCGGGTCACTGATGTTCCTGGCAACGACGACGCGTCCAGACATCGCGTTCGCCGTCAACCTCCTGGCCCAGTTCTCTCAGGAGCCGCGTCACCTCCACCACGAGGCCGCGATCCGAGTACTGCGCTATGTCGTATCGACTCCTCGGCGAGGACTCATGTTCCGTCGTCAACCGTCCGTTGTCGCAGTGGGCTACACCGACAGCGACTGGGCCGGCAGTCCGGACGGTAAGAGTCGCACAGGCTGGATCTTTCTGATTGGCGGCACGGCTGTGTCCTGGCGCAGTGGCAAGCAGGGGTGTATCGCACGCAGCACCGCTGAGGCTGAGTACGTGGCTCTTGGATCAGGCGCGTGTGAGAGTGTGTGGTTGTGTCGTCTGTTGTCCGAGTTGCGTCGGTCTGTCCCATCCATCACGTTGCATTGTGACAATGAGAGTGCCATGGCCATCGCCGACAATGACGGCGTGCATCACACACGCACAAAGCACATCAACGTTGAGTACCACTATGTGCGTTCATTGTTGCATGACGGCAGCATCAGCATCGTGTGGGTTGAGACAGCACGGCAGTTGGCTGACTTCCTGACCAAGGCACTGAAGCGCGACTCGTTCAAGAAGGCTGTGAGTTCGGTCGGTGTACGTCCGTGAGTGGCTCTTTCTTTATCTCTGCCTGCGTCTCTGCATGCCCTGGGGGAGTCTGACTGTTGACCATGTCCCTGTCCGCCCATGTGCACTACGCCTGTGAGTCATGGGGGAGTGTTGGTTTTTGCACATCTCTCCTTGTGCTCTGTTGTGTCCTCCCGGCTTGTGTACATCGGCGTGCAGATGACTGACGGCGAGACTCGACGCTGATGGAGTGACGTCCGGTGGAGCCGACGCACGCTGAGGTCTTCTCGCAGTTCGCTGGAGCCTCCTCTCTCAGGCGACGCGCTCAGCTCCATCGGCAGGCCTCCTCGGCGGTCGTGCTGCCGGCGGTCATTGACACCGCATTTGCTGCTTGCATGCGTCCAGCGCGTCCTATTGCGTCTGCGTCGTCATGCACTGCCTAGGGTCCCAGTTGCATGTTGCATGGCCCTGTTCGGCAGCACAAACCATTGTGGGCATTATCTGGGTTTAGGCTGCCATAACTCCTCGCTACTATTTTTCTAGCAGATTCTGACCACACGGCTGCGTTCGCAGCGGCGGTATTATGGTATGGTCCAGTTTTCAGGCAAAACGGACGACGCCCGGGCTTTGGGCTATCGGCTGTCTGGCAGGCCTCACCGAGAAAACCTGCCAGCCTGAACTGATCTATTTTCTGATTGGCTGTTGAACTGAGTAACAAGCTCTACAGAGCTGGGGGGGGCCTAGAACTTGGAGGGGTCTCCCATTGTCGTTCATTCTTCATTCCTAATCAGGCATTTGCAGTTTTCAGCTGCTTTCTGACGCTAACACTGGCGCGCGCATTTCTGAGTAACAAACCCAGAGCTTCCAGACTTAGACTCCAGAGCAGCAGACTGAGGGGGCAGCTGACTTAAGCAACGAGCGTGGAAGCCCGCACGCTGCATCAACAACGCTGCTGCCCCAACCTGCTGCCTAGGCAATTCCTTTTTTCCTTGTTCAACAGAAGAGGCCGATGTGAGAATTTGTACGATGGGATTGAAAGGCCATGAGACAAGCTTATCATTCGGTCAAAAGAGATGAAAACTGGAGCGCAGACTTTACCTCGAACTTGTGATGCTTTGGCCCATAGGTGGGCATGTACAGTGAAATGGATGGGATCTACCTCAAGCGGTAAAGCTGCCGAAAGCTACGGGTGAGGGAAGTGATAGAGTAGTTTGATTGGTAGTCTGGTCAGATCCTTGATGGTTAAATAGGGAGTGTGGGGGTGTGCTAGGGGATGTGAAGATCCTAGGGTCGAGGTACGCCATCAGGAGAGGGGTATTGAGTCTATTACAGCTTGAGAGGTGTGTTGTTGGGCTGTGTCATCTAGGATGAGCTTGTTGAAGGCGACGTACTCCTTAGAGAGTTCTTCAAAGAATGTTCTAGGGGGTTGGATTGTTGGGTCAATTGATGTAAGATTCTTGAATGATGTGGTCCATTTGCAATGAATAGTAGGGAGTTGAAGTCGTGGTGTGGACTGGTGGGAAAGGAAAACTTGACCTTGTTTGGGGAGGTCCTGCGGAAAATAAGTGTGTATTCTCTAAAATAGAGGAAGGAGTAGATCCATTCGGCGGCTTGTGGTTCTACTAGAACAATAGGTGTAACGGGCCGGAACCTCCAGCTCCTTATCTGAAGTCTTTGTCGGTGTTCGCAGAATGGCATTCTCAGTCCGCATGAGTGGTTTACCCCCTTCGCAGGACTGAGGGGCAATTGTCATCAACGATCCTGAGAAGGGAGACCCAAAGCTTTCGAGTCTCCGGTGGTCCACTTTTGTCTTTAACCTTCTTCCTGGTTTTGGGACCCAAACCCGGGGTTACTACCTCAAACTCGTGCGTTCGCACAAGTTATTCCATTATTTTAAGTCGAAGTTCGTCGCAAACGACCTTTGATTTACCATCTTGACGTTCTGGCGCAAAATTGTCGCGTGCGAGGCACACCGGCGACTTTGTGCCAGGATCTCTCGTCTCTCGTCCCTCGTCCCCTCCCTCGTCCTTGCTTGCTCGCTTGCGAGGAGGGTGAGCGGGGGCGAGGGCACGAGACCACGAGGCTTCGTCCTCGAGGCCCTCGCGACCTCTCAGCCGCCAATCTTGCTGAGGCCACGATTTGCAGCTGGCGACTGGCCAGCTGGTGGCCGGCCGGTCACTTGGCCGGCCGCCAGCTGTCCAGCCGGCCGGCAGCCAGCTAGCTGATGGCCAGCGAAGTGTTGGCCGTTGACCAACCCTTGCTCACGCAAGGGATAGTGCGCAACCACCCCTTCCTTCAGCAAGGAGGGAGGGTCGAACCGGCCCTCCCACTACATTCCTGCCCACTTATTATGAACCATCTTGGTCCATGAACAACAAGTAGGATTGTCGGTTAGTGAGTCATCAACATTGACAGAGGAAAGTAGAAACTTCAATCACCAGCAAGACATGAACACGTGCATGGTACTTGGACCTAAGCTGCAACTTGTCGTTCAGCACGACTTGTAGCCTCCCTTATTTAGGTTGGAGTGTCCGCGAGACAACCATGTTGGGCGTCCCCAACCTCTTATGGTAGCAATCCATGAATGCCGCCCTGCGGGAATGTTCTTCACTTTTCCACATTTAGGTGGTGCCCCGTGACACATGTCGATATATGCGAGCTGCTAGCTCGCTCCAATAGTTGTTGACCAGCCTTGTGGACAACCAAGCTTTGGACTCCCATGAATTATGTTGAGATCCACACCCGGCCCAATGAACAAAGTATTCCCTAACAACCCACGACCGGAGAGTATGCGCTCGCTGCTAGTGTAGGTGAAGAACCTTGTATTGGCCATCGGCAGCATGAACTGCCGGTGGTGGCCAAACGGTTCTCCTTGCCGTGTACGGAGCCAACAGGTTCAAATGAAACACGTCATGTATCTCCATACTCGGCGGAAGCAGCAATCGGTATACCACTAGCCCGATGCGTGCAACAATGTGAAGTGGCCTAATCCACTTTGGTAGAAGTTTTGGCGCCCTTTGACGAATTCAGCCAAAGATTCTTAGTGTTAATCCCCATTTTGTGATCAATGTCAAACGAGACCTTGCAACGACTTTTTTCAGCATATGTCTTTTGTCATTGCTGAGCAGCTTGAAGGTGACCCTTCGCCTCCTGTAACAAGGAGTCTATGTGCTCGGCAAAGGCTTGAGCAGAAGGAACCTATCCTCCCGTACTTCCACCCTTTACCAATGAAGAGGGTACCACTAGATGCCGACCACTATTCAACACAATCAGTGTGAACTATATAGACCCGTTTGCCGAGTTATTCACCGCGAACTTTGACGGCGCTAGGAATTCATCCCAGTCATTCATGGCAAGGTCACGTACATGTGAAGCATTTGTTCCAGAGTGTGGTTCATGCACTCTGTTTGTCCGTCAGTTTGAGGGTGAAACGTTGTCGACCTTTGCGACTTGCTGCCAAAGTACTCGTGCATCTTTTGCAAGAACTTGCTAGAAAACTTTTTATTTCAATCGGAGATAATACGCAACGAAAAGCCATGGTACTTTACAACACCCTCCAAGAAGAGACAAGCGGTCTCCTCTGCATTCACATCACTGGTTGTAGGAATGAATTGTGTCATCTTCGTCAGAAGATCCACAACCACTAGTGTTGCATCGTGGCCACAGGCCGTGTCCAGAAGACCAGTAATGAAGTCTATGATAATGTACTCCCATGGAGTCCCATGAATGGGAAGTTATTAAAGGAGTCTAGCAGGCTTCTTGTTACTAGCTTTCCTCTGAAGACATGGGTCGCATGTCATGCAATAACTACGGACATCGACACTCCATCCCGGCCACCAATAGTGCGTGTCCGGTATTTCAAGGTCCCACATGAACTGCGACCGGCGGGGCATGGAAATGGGAGATAGTCTTCGCTTGAAGGTCTCTCGACTCTGGCACAACGTGTTCTCCGTGCCAAAACATTCCTGCGGCTTCCACCAATCCGTACTTGTCTAGATTTTGAGAGTCTTGAAACCTCAAATCCACATAGTATCCCATCCAGACTCTGTTGACAAAACCGTTGTAGTGGATAATCTCTCGAGGTGGTTGTCGCAAAGGTGCAGGTGGCTCTTGTGTTTGTACGATTGCTGTCACAATGGCCATAAAACACCCACTGGCCTCGGTGGATGCTTTAATGTCCACACGCTGTCGAATTAGTAGGTCGGCCACATTGATGCGTCAAGGCCGATGTTCACGTGTGAACGAGAATTGGCTCAGGTATTCGCTCCAACACGATTGTCGTCTTGGGAGGTTCGGTTGCGTTTGCAAGAATACCAATGGGTTATTGTCGGTCAGGACCATGTGACCCCCTTCAGCACTCTCGAGGTAGCAAAGTCACATCTTGAATGCGTGCACTACCAGAAGGAGCGCTTGATCACGAATCGTGTATCACGTTTCCTCAAGAATGAGCTCTCATTCTTCCAACTTTCATATACAATTGGGTGACCATTCTGCACGAGGACGGCTTCGAGTCCTACAACCGACACATCACATCAAATCTCCCATAATTGCGATGGATCTGGAAAAGCTAGGATGGGTGCTCTGGATAGTCACTTTTTTACTTTGAGAAAAGCGTTCTCACAATCAGATGTCCATTCCCAATGCACGTCTTTTCACGTGAGCTTGGTTAGCGGAGCTACCAGGTTCAAATACCCTTGCATAAACCATCAAAAGTAGTTTGAAAGGCCAAGGAATGATCGAATCTGACCCCAAATTTTCCGGTCGTGGCCAGTCCACGACGGCTTGGACCTTTTGTGGTTCGACACGAATACCATCCTTGTTGACGATGTGTCCAAGGTATTTGAGCTCATCTTGTGCAAGCTTGCACTTGCTTACCTTTGCGTAGAACTTCTATTTCTGTAGGATTCCAAGGAATTCGCGCAGATTTTCAATGTGCTCTTCCATGGATTTTGAGAAAACCAGGATGTCATCCATGTAAACCAATACAAACTGACCAAGTTGCTTGGAAAACGATCGGTTTATTTCTCCTTGGAAGGTTGCCCGGGCATTCGTTAGCCCGAAGCATAACACTTGGAACTGATAGTGTCCCATGTGTGTTTGAAACGGGGTTTTGGACAGATCATCTTCCGTGATGCGGATTTGATGGTACCATTAAGATAAATCCAAGGACGAAAACAATTTTGCCCCTTGGAGCTGGTCAAAGAGGTCTTCAATCCACGGTAAGGGGAATCAATTCTTCACCGTCAGCTTGTTCAACACACGATATTCCACACACATGCTTAAGCCACCATCCCTTTTGTTCACAAAAAGGATCGGTGCACCGTACGGTGAGGTACTTGGCTTGATCCATCCTTTTACAAGGTACTCTTTGATTTGGCGTTCGGTCTCTTGCCTTTCTGCTGGACTAAGGCGATACATGGGTCTGAACGGAGGAGTCACGTGCGGTTGTAGCGGAATCGTGTGGCCCATGTGTCGTTGCTACAGAAGCCCAGCCGGTGGGTCTTGGAATACAACCGAGAACTCTGTCCATAGAGATTTGATCTCTTGTGGTGTGTCTTATCTTATGTCGTCCTCCACTTTCTGCATATGCGCCAAGAAGTATCAAACACCTTGTTGAATACGTCTCTTGACCTGCATCGCAGACAAGTTGGCATGGACTTTGAGTCTGGTCGGTGACAATTCAGTACTCGGAATCAACATAAAGCGACGGCGTCCTTTTTGGAGGACCAAACGCTTTGATTCAAAGCACATTTGAGCCTTGTTTTCCCGGAGCCAAGGATTATGTAGCACCGCGTCAAACGGATGAAGAAATTCGAGCACCTTCAATGTGACACTCTGTGTGTACCCTTAAATGCAGATTTTTGCTTCATAGGTACCAATCACGGGTACCGTACGGTTTTCACAGATGATAACTGCGCCATTCGATGGCTCGTACTTCAGGCCAACCTGCCGGGTAAAGCAAAGGCTGACAAAGGAGTCATCACCTCCAGCATCAGCAAGTATGTTCATGCGAGCACCGGCTATGTGTCCTTTGAACTACATCGTCATGTTACCTCCACTCTTCTAAGTGAATAAGCTCGACGACGGCAGTCCGAGTTTGTGATAAACACCGAATCGGTACGGTGGGTGCCGCAACTCCCATGATTCACCCACTCGAGTCTTCATCTTGTAGGAACGTGTTAACTTGGCTAGCACCCTCCAGTGCTTAAATCTCACTTAAGGATACCGCTGATGTGATTGAGCTCATTGATTTCATGGAGTTTGCTTCAATCACTGCGTCCGATAGTTCATGCACAGTGGATGGTGTCGCCACCACTAGGTAGGTTTGGTCATACATCTCGTTTGGTGATGCAAGATTTTGTGGGTACTGTCAATCAACAAGTGTAGAATGAGGTTCAATGAGGGGGCAGAAAACAACAGAGAAGTATGAGCTTGTGAAAAACTCAAATTGTTTTACATCCTCATCTGAAAACATGAATCCACACTCGCGGTTCACTTTTTCCCCTGAGTGGTTCCCACTAGCGTCACTCAAAGGTGGGGAAAACTCGCGCCACGGCCTTGTCCATTTGCATAGCCATCTCCATTGCCGTGCCAGCGGCCTTGCCCATGGCCCTCTCCGCAGCTTCCTGTTGCGGCATCCCCACGAGGTGCTGCAGTTGCAACCAACGTTGCGGCCTCTTGTTCACCACTACCAGCCTCAGGGTAGTGAGCTCTGAAGTGTCCAAGCTGCATGTAGTTGTGGCACAGTCCCTTGCACAAGGCCGCATTGCGCAACGCCGTATTGCACAACGCTCAAACGCCATCTGCAGCTCGCCATTGTCGTGACCACGATTTTTGATGGTAGGCTTGTTCCCACCAATCTTCTATGCTGGGGGTTTGCAGGCTGCTTGGCATTCATCCCGCCCTGCTGCCCAGCTATCCCTCAAGTCCCTGCATCATCCATGCATGCATTGTGGACTTGCTGTGCACGCGCATTCCGCCGTGCATCCGAGTAGTGCTTTGGGTTTGTCGAATACACTTCGCTCATGTAGTCTAGCAACGCCCTCCAGCTTGTCCAACCTTGGCCTGTTTTGGTCGTGGTGGTCTTGCCCCTCAACTTCTCACTGGCAATGCTATCACACAAGTACTCTAGCAGCAAGTAACATGGGTACTTGAAGGTATGGGGATCATTGCTCTCGGTGACGCTTTCGGCTTCCTCTACGAGCGCGGTGAACTCGCTCAAGTAGGCCTCAAGCGAGTTACCCAGCTGCCTCAATTCATTGATCTTGTGGAATATGCGCTGCATCTCCTCATGCTGGGTACATGTCTTACGCATGATTACATAGAAGGCTTCCCACGGCATGGGTTGCCACTCAAGGTAAGGCCTATGCGCACTCCACTCCTTGACCACATACTTGAAGAGCTTGTCTTCAAGCCGCGTCGTGGCAAGGTCGCCCCACTTACTGAGTGGAGCCTTGTTGATGCAGAGGACGTGCTCCATGTGGTTCAGGCAGTCGGTCAGCTTTACGTCCTTCCAGAAGATCTCCACATTGTGGAGGAAGGACGTGTTCACGACTGGCCATGAGGTCGTCGAGGTAGGCAGGTCCACGTTGCCAGGGCCGGTGGCATCAACGCCTGCGTCACGGTGTGGCTACTGCTGCATTCACACCTGGATCACGCTCTACAATGCCTTGTCAAGGTCGTCATACCGGCGGCTTGTCTCGAGAGCGGCAAGGCGCTGCAGCTGGCAGTCACGGTCAAGGCCGTGATGCTCAGCCCGGCATGGGTCAGCAGGTTGGTGAATGCGAGCTTTAGCTATGATTTCATCAGAGCATCGCTCGTAGCCTCAAGGGCCTCACACTGTCCATGCACCTTTACCCAATTTAGGAGGGTACAATTCATGTACATACCTCCGAGGAGTCCCACCTTCCGCAGAAGGCTGTCCTCCGTGACGACGCTTGCCTGGACGTTGGCTTTCCCCATCCCAGCCACGTAAAGGAAGGGGGGTCCGTTCCCACTCCTCTGTGTGGTGGTGCGTTCCCACCGTCAGTGGTGATCTTATGTCGACCTCTTATGCCGCCTTGGCAACCAAATCGACACGTCTGTGGTGATCATCACGAGTCGCCTATGCGGCGACGTCGACCAGATCGTTCTCGTAGAAACTTCCTACATGGCGACTTTTGGCGCCTTTGCTGCTCTCGGCAGCCTCGCTGTTGTCGGCAGCTTTAGGCAATGTGGCTAGCGCCTTGCCCTTCTCGAGCAACCGGCTCGAGCTCATCGCACGACGATGGCGATGACCGCGATCCTTGTTGCCTTTGATGTCTTCAACGTCGTGCTCTTTGTCAGGGTCCCCCTCTGGGTGAACCTCCTCCAGCGCGTCACCCGACACGTGGGGGTCGCCCGCGTGCACGTCGACGTGCCTATTCGGCATTTTCTGGCCTCTGCACAATTCTCGGTGTCACCGAGGTTGGGCCGAATGCCTTTGGCAACATACTTACCTTTGATTTGGCAACCGTGCTTATGGCGGCGGCTCCCAAACTTTGGAGTCCGCCGAGAGCGTGTGGTGGGGCCGTCACCACCTTGGCCTTGTTGGTCTTGGACAGTCCAACACTTGCCATTTTTTCACTTGTGCAACTAGCACGTGAAACCCGTTGTGAGGATCATCCTACAACTTCAAAGAGGTGTCGCCTCCCATAGTTTCCTTGTTCTCACGATCGGTGGCACAACTATAACATTGATTTATGTTTTCCTAGGCCGCCACGGTCGGGACAACCGCATGGTAGAAAAACACTACTTTTCTAGGCCACCACGGTTTGGTACAAGCACGTGGATTCTAGGAAAAAACCCTGAGCCGTGACTCGCAGTACTTAGAAAGCTAACAAAACCTAGAGAAAAAAGCAAGTACAAGATGAAAAGTCTCTAATACTTTGAGCTCTGCTCAACAAGGTGAGGGGGAGGCGAGGGGTCAACTCAAATTAAAAGTTTGCAACCCCTCACACGTCCTTCTTGCTAAGAAGTCTTCTTGTCGTCTTGTCCTTTGGTCGTCCTTGGCCTCTTCTTGCGTCTTCTTGGCCCACCTTGTCCTCCCCTTGAAGGTGCATTCCTTGTGCTCCACAGCAATGTGGCAGCCTCCTAAGATTCTAAATGTGGCGCCTTTCTCCTTTTTCCTTTTCTCTTAGGCCGTGAGAGTCTCTGGTATTTGGAAAAGGCACTACCCCAATTTTAGGTTGAAGAGGAGGAAAGGGAGACTTGAAAAGAGGGGAAAAGTAGGTGGTTCTGGTGGTGGGTAGTCCCTATCCCGTCCCAAAAATTTCCCCCTGGCCCACTAGGATGGAGGAAAGGCTACAGAGAAGAAACCCACAAAAATAGAGCTCTTCTTTAGCTTCCTAATACACTTTACGGCGCTTCAAACAGTGAAGTGTAGATATCGTAGTCCCTTCTGGCATTTTTGCTTCTGCTTGCAGCTCCCGGTGGCATTTCACATACATCGTAGCCACCGTTTCCGTCTGGCTCGTGGGGGTCGTCTAGCTCACGAGGGTCGTCTGGCTCTTAGAACCACTGTAATGGACGGGAACCTCATGCTCCGAAGTGGTGGTCAGAGTTCGCAGAATGGTGTTCTCAGTCCGCGTGAGGAGTTTACCCCCTTTGGAGGATTGAGGGGTAATCGTCATCAACGACCCAAAGCAAGGAGACTCCAGTATTTCGAGTCTCCAGAGGTCCACTTCCGTTTTCATCCTTACCCCTGGTTTTGGGACCCAAACCGGGAATTTACCTCAAACTCGTGCGTTCGCACGAGTTCTTCCGTTATTTCAAGTCGAAGTTCATCGCAAACAAACTTCGACTTACATTCTTCACGTTCTAGCGCGAAATCTTCGCATGCGAGGCACGCTAGTGATCTTGCGCCAGGAACTCTCATCTCTCGTCCCTCGTCCCCCTCCCTCATCCTCGCTTGCTTGCTTGCAAGGAGGGCAAGCAGGGGCGAGGGCACGAGGCCACGAGTCCTCGCCCTCAAGGCCCTCGCGGCCCCTGAGCCACCGATCCGGCTGAGGCCGCGATCGGCGGCTGACGACTGGCTGGCTAGGGGCCGGCCGTTCACTTGGCCGGCCACCAGCCGCCCAGCTGGCCGGCAGCCAGCTGGCCGATTTCCAACGAAGTGCTGGCCATCGGCCAGCCCTCACGGACGCGAGGGGTGGTGCGCAACCACCCATTGCTTTAGCGAGGAGGGATGGCCGAACTGGCCCTCCCGCTACAATAGGCCACTTAACGCCTAACCCGCGTTTGGAGGTAGGGAAGATGAGTGATTCCAATGAGTATAACCCAAGTTTACGGCGATCACCCTCTTGTGGCGTATTGGAGGAGAGGAGATTGAAGAGAAGGGTGTTGATTTTGTGGAAGTGGTCTGGTTGACCAACGTCTTTGACTTTGTTTTTGGTCTGCATAAGACCAAATCCTGGAAGAGGTCTAGTGTCAAGCCTCAGACTTCCACCAAAACACCAATGGAATACCCTAGTGCTACTCAATTTCGTTTTTAAATGATTATTTTTCCCGGCGAATTCAAGATTACGACAACGAGTTGGATTTTTTTCGTTTGTTTTAGACAACGGTGAATTAATTCAACTGGGCGTAGTCGAGCTCCACATAATGAAAACTTGTATTTACTCAAAGCTCAAGTTTGGTTCGGTTCCGGGGAGAATCTGACACGTCATTGGTTTTTGCATTCATAAGCCCATACACAAATGGCGCCGACGCTTCGTGCTGACCGTTGCACGACGGACGAAAATGAAAGTGCAACGGCAAAGCGCCGCCGGTGCACTTACCGTTCGCACGACCGAATCTCAACGTTTCGAGTCGGTCCTGAACGGGCTCTCTCTCACTAAAAAAAAGCTCAGAGACCAGAGGTAGACAAAGTTATGACAACACTGTGACCCAATTTTGTTCGTTTTCGAGAACCATTTGTTAGTTAAAATGACTGGCGAACTTTGGCAACAGGTCAAAAATTGTTTTGAACGGCGAAATTGAGAAGCACTAGGGCATGTCATTTTAAAGTTGGGGGAGTGACCATATGGTCACTCCCCCCATTCTGTGGATATATATCCACTGAATTCTTGATATCCATCGGGGTATTCACGTTTTGCTCATTAACCATGCCACATCCAAATGTCGGAACTTTAGTGACTCTATGTCCACCTTCTGGGCATGAAGCATGCTACAGACGTGTCATTTTGTAAATCAATTCTATACCCAATGAACTTTCACCTAATAACGCCATATCCACTTTCAACGCTTTGACAATTCGGCCGATGGTGAATGCTCCCCAGTCAGCTGAACAGTCACTGTGTTCGATGTCTAGTCATCAGCGAGTAGGCCTGACAAGCTGGTTCTTTGTTGTTTTCCAACCAACAAGGACCCAAATATGATATTGAAGTCGATTGGAGGTCGTTGACGCTGAAACCTAGCGATGGCTAATCCAATGCGCGGTGCTCGCGTGCTGATGTGTTGTCAGAGACATTGTCTTCGTTGTTGGAGGATATGACCTTGCACTTTAACTTCTGGGCATCGAAGCCCGAACGTTGGTACTACGGAAGTAAACCGGGGGAAAAAAACACACACACAGACACACACACACACACACACACACACACACAC
>SZWC01002831.1:179922-191167 GCA_023375785.1 Penium margaritaceum | reverse complement strand
TGGGGTAAAAAAAACTGACTAGTCGTCCGGCTCAAGTCTTCCGCGTAGCACACTTTTTTGCACATTTGAAATCGATCAGCTGAACATGCGTGACATACTTTCGAACGACAAAATGTTTCATGACACGTCCGCGTGAAACCTGTCAAATCGCCAGCCTGGAGCTGGCAATGCTATGTTCATTGGTCTCATATCTTCTTATTCTTTGACTTACCAACCACCTGTAGCCCCACAATATCATCAGCACTATTGACGACCGTCTATGCATTAGGTATAGGCTTCCGTCGATGGACACCGTCGCATCACCGGCGGGCGGCAACAGCGTAACCCGTTTACAAGCACGGCACCTGAGTGTGTGTCTCTTTGTTCGACATCAAACAGCTCCGTCTTGTGTTACTAGCCATCATGGTCAGAGACAACACCGCCCGCCCCACTGACAAAGACAAAGGGCTCAGCGAGGAAGATGATGAGGAGCAAGAGGAAGAGGAGGGTGCCGTCAGTGACAAGCACAAACAACGGGGAGAGAACTCCATCATCTGGGGTTCCTTCAAAAAACGAGGTGTCGGCCCAAGCGCGTGGCATGTGCTTAGATTGCATGAAGGACCCAGCAAAACCAATCTGCCCATTGGCCAAGAACGGCACCACCGGCGCTCTCTGGAAGCACATGCGCCTCATCCACTGAGACAAGTGGCGGCATCCCAAAGCCCTTATCGCTGCCAACAAGATCCAGGAGGCGAGAAGTGCGGTCGCAAATGCTGATGGCGGTGAAGCAGCAGCTCATAAAGACAACGCAATCGCACGTGGAGTGGCAGGGGTTGGCTACATCTTCAACAAGAAGTTTTTTCAATGCATGCTGTGGAAGCACGCCGTGGACAAAAACCTTTCGTTTTTGTCCATGGAAAGCTTCTGGCTTGTCAAGGCGTTGTGCACGCGAACCCGGCAGCAGCACAGACTCTGAAGCTGCTGCATCCACGACCACAGGAGCTCCAACATCAGGTAAACAGAAATTCTGTCTAGTCTTGTTTCAAACAATTATTCTTTTTGTGCCGAAGACTAACGTATGTTCTATTTCTACTGCAGCACTGACAACACCCGGCACAGCCAGCACCCCGCAGCCACGTTGCAGCTCAAGGAACCAGTCTGAGCCAGACGTCATGGAGGTCGCACTTGAAGATGCAGGCGCCGGCATGTTTGCAAATCCGAGCATAGTAACCACCTCACAGGCTGCACCCTCCAGTTTGGAGGTGGACGTGGAAAACTGGGCGAAGGACAAGAAGAAGCCCCAAAAGTGAAAGATCCTCATGTACTTGCGCAAGTGCAAGAAGAAGTACCCAACATTCCACCTTGCAGTACTGGACCTCCTAGCAATTCCAGCCACTAGCACGCCCTCCATAAGGATTTTTTCTCCATGCCCCCACATCATCACTGACTTCAGGCAATCTCTGGTAGATCTCACAGTAGAGAATCTCATGTTGCTGAAGTTATGGATCAACGATCCAACCCTGGTGAACTTCCCCGTAGCACCTAGCGGAGAGGTAGTACCAGAGTTGGTAGTGGAGTAAGCATGGGTGAATGCACATCGTCGTGGTGATCTAGCTCTTGAGGAAGAGCTCAAAGAGGAAGGTGAAGATGATGGTGAAGATGAGGGTGCAGATGTGGGAAAGATGAGGGTGCAGGTGAAAGTGGGGGGTGGGAGGGGAACCTGATCATGCAGAGACTTAGACTCAGCATTAGGGACACTTGGACATGTTGAAGACTGTTCACTGTCATGCACTTAGTGATTGTGCATCATTGACACCATTCATCCATGAATCTGTGTGCCTGAATGTCTTCCATGAATACGTGTGTGTGAATGTACAAAAAGTGTGAAAAAGTGAAGTGTCACCATTCATGCTCTCATTGGACAGATTGGAAAAAAGCTGTGGAACTCATGGTTAGTGAAAGTTTACCATGCATGGTACATGAATCCCCAGATCTGGATCCAAGATCCGTGAATACAAGGATTCGCGAATCCAAGGATCCAGGTGGTGGACTCATCGAACGGATCCAGATCCCTCTGAATCTCCGCGGATAGGGACCATGTGCAGCCTTAACAATGAGACCCCATTATTCCTTTTGTACACCGTTGGCATGTGTTTTGGATACATCAGTTGTTAGTTCTGAGCATGTTAGCATGAGGTACCCACAACATTTGGATATGAGGACAATGTTTTATGAACAGAAATTGATCATTTTTCCATGCTCCAACCAGTTATAGCCCACTCCAAAAAATCACTATGGTGCACTAATTGTCTCAAGGCTTCTCCCTATCTTGGGCCACATGCTGTCTGACCCATCCCTCTATGAATCCTTGAACAATGAGACCTTCAGGCACCCATACAATAGGCCACCAGTAATCTCACGTCCTGGTTCCATGTTGTGCACCCTCTCACCTACGTACACAAGGGAAAGATGAACATGAAATACCTTTATTGAAGTGAAACACACACAAATTCACACAGGGTGGTTACAATGAATTGAGGAAACCCATTTAGCACTTACATGAATGTGTTGTCACCCACCTCGTCCCACTCGTCCTCCCATATCTCTTCAAGCCGGCAAGCTTCCTACACTGCTGCTGACCATTGGAAAATCTCTTCACGCCGCTCCCACTCACATCTTCATCTCCCGTGTCATACATTGTGTCATTCTCCGGATTGTACAGTGGCCCTGCACCTACACCTGCAACAGCTCTGCTGGAGGTGCTCCAGCAGCATATGATGTAGCGGGTCCAGCAGAACCCACTGTTGCACCTGTAGATGCTACACCCCCTGTCGTGTTGAAACCCAACAGACTTGTACCCGGCACTGCTACTGCACTGGCAGCAGCCCTTTGCGCTTGTGCCCGTGCTGCTTCTGGCCAGCCTGTTCCAAGTGCACCAGCACCCTCTCCCTCTGCTCCACCTGTCACACCGGTCCCCTTGTCTTCTCCCTCTGTCCCCCGTGCAACAGCACCTTGCCTAGGTACCCCAGCTCCCACTGCTGCTCCTCCACCACTTGCAGGCACGCCACGATAGCGTCCGGCCGATGTCTCAGCATGAATGGCCTCTTCTTTGTGCTCAAGCCGACGTAGCAGTGCGTTGGCCGCAGCAGTTGCTGCACCTGCGAAAGCCAGAGGGTTGGGGCACTTGGACCTCCTTTGCCCAGAGACACCACACTACGGGCAGATGTAAGCTTTCTTCCTGCAATCCTCCCGCTCCTACGTTGCAGTCGCGGGACGGCCTGATCCACACTTGGGTCTGGGCTGCCTCCACAGCTTGTCTTCTTGATGTCTGAGGTGGATGGGGTTGACGCCGGGCATGGGGTGGTTGTACGTTCGGTGGTAGGCCATGCGGGTGTGATGCACATCCACCAAGGGCTCCGTATCTTCACCACTACCAATCGTGAATGCACGTGCATGCACACATGGCTGCCCCCATGCTTTCCACCCACCGCACATTCACGTCCTCTCTTTCACATTCACTCAGCCTTGCCGGTTGCTCGGCCTTGTAACTGTGGTTGGGTGCGGGCCCTTCTCTTCCACCTCGTAGTCCGCGTTGCTGACAGATGCATGGATCATGGGCGCAAACTGGCCCTTCACCTGCTTGCTCAGCTTGCGACGATCTGCAAGGCATCACTGCACCCACGTGTACAGAGCCACAAAGCACTAGAAGCGAAATAGCTTCCGAACATCAATGATACAAGCGTTCAAAGCTTGGCGGCATTGGAATTTGTGTGCCCGTCGTGTCCAGCAGGGTAGTAGTTTTTGCTCCACTGCTCCTTTGGTATGCCGCCCTCTCTCCCAGGAACATGACAATAGCGCATGGACAAACGCGACAAAGTTACTCCTTGCAGCTCTACCACTCAGCCTCCATGAGCGCATGTGCCAACCTCCAGAACCACTAGCCCGCCTGCTCATCATGTTTTGTCCCACGTTTTCAGTCAAGTGAAAGGCACAGTAGCTGTGATGGGCACCAAGCAACTTCTCGGCCACACCATTCAACAGCCCTTTGTCGCTATCGCTGATGACCACGGTGCCCTCCAAGACAGCCGTCAAGTATGCCTAAGACAAGTGGAAGAAAAACCAGTTCTAATTGTCTTCTTTTTTACTGCTCAGCATGGCCCAAGCAATGGGCACCGCATTGTCATTGGCGTCAAAGAAGTGACAGATGAGCAAAGCCTGCTTATGCACATTTTCAAGGTGCGTGCCGTCTATGGTCAGGTGCCTGCAACAATGTTGAAACCCAAGGAAGGTGGCGCTGGGTACAACAAAAGTGTTGGAGCTGGAGGAGAGAGGGAGCCTTGGAGCAGCAAGCATGTGGGACTGAAAGGGCATCACTTGTGCTGAAGAATGGTTGTTGAATCACTCGAAATGATGGAGTACATGCCCTACTCATTATCAAATTCGATTTTTGAGATTTTATCAATTTAATGATTGTTAAAGTTGTTCAAAGCAATTCCGGGTACATACATTTTGGTGATTCTTTCAAATTCGTCGAAACCACATCGCCGATCCTTAAACTCGGCGATAGGGTGCAGTCACGCCCGCGAGCAGCGCTTCACTTACGTAGTTCAAATATCAAACTCCCTTCCCGCCTTAACCGTGCGGTCGGCTCGTCCACGTCCGACTGACGTGACAAATCCTCGCTTTGGTTCGTGCCGAGCCTGACTGACACGAATGATCCAACGGCCTTGATCATCTGTGTCACTGATGTTCAGGCTCTATCGGCTGACTCAACATGCGCAGCTTCTTTCTTGGCTGGTCTGTCATGACATGTCCACGTATTTCGTAGGAATAACAGTGGTGAGAAAAGTACAAAATGATGCAACACTTGTCCCCAGGCCTGGTTTGAAGAGGATTATCTCATACATCAATGTCTTTTGAAATCTGACAACGAATGCTTAAATGTTTTGGTGATTGGAATCATTTCCTGAAAAAACAATCGTTCAAAACCGACGACTCCAAAAAAAATAATATCGAAGTCAATACTCAGTAGGGTATAGAGCTAGAGCTTGGGCAAATCAACCCTCTCACAAGCCACACCACTTAGCCATGGAGGCTAAGGCTCACGCACTAGAGTCCATAATCTCACACAAGAGAGGAAATCAGCCTATCAATCATGCTGACCACTCACACACAACCTAGAGAGCTAGAAAATGCTCTCATGGCACACTCATAGTGGTCACATAACCCACAATCCCATGGAGAATCGCCATGTGTCCATGGCTAGCACACAAGGATCTCACCTCACCTAAAAAGCAAGGAGAGGTACAATTTTCCTAGTCAGCACACTCTGACAAGGCAACCAAAGAATCTAGGACCTTTTGGATATTTCTCCCATCAGGTCTTGACCCTGGACCTCTTGCCTTTTTCTTTTCTCAGGCTAAGGCATGGAGCCGTCACCCATGGTCACCCAGACATCGGCGGTCCATGTCCCCGGAAACTTCAAAATTCCATATCTCCCAATCCGATCGTTGGATGACGCTGAAACTTGGACGGTACAAAATATGCCACCTGATCTTTCCAATGGTGAATTTGGATTGACAATCGGAGCAGGCATTTGGTAGTTTCGTGGAACTTGCTCCTGTGGACCTGAAACTTAGCCGGATACCTCCTTTTCCAGCAATCTCCCACTTTGCCGCAGTCAGAGTGGGCTGAGTCCACATGCCTTCATGCAGAACTGTTGCTTCTCACGGGTCACTGGTTTGGTGTAGAAATCAGCCACCTGCTTGCTGGTTGGAGTAAACTTCAACTTGATAGCACCCTCATGCACCATGTGCCTGATGAAACGACATGCAACGTCAATGTGCTTGGTGCGTGCATGGTGCTCAGGATTCTTGGCGAGTGCAATTCCGCTCTGGTTGTCGACGCGCACAAGAAGTGGAAATGCTGCACTCCCACTCATCTGCGCCATGAGATGCTAAAGCCAGAGTGCTTCCTTGGCTCGAAAGCTGAACGAGACGTACTCAGCTTCCGTGCTTGAGGTGGCCACAACCATCTGCCGCTTGCTGCACCAACTGATGGCCCCGCCATTCATGAGGAACACATGTCCAGAGATGGACTTGCGGTCCTCAGGATTTGAAACCCAATCTGCGTCTGTGTAGTCGATGATACTCTTCTCGTTGCTGTTGTAGGTGATGCTGATGTTGATGGTTCCAGCAAGGTAGCGAAAAATCCACTTCATTACCTTCTAGTGCTCAGGTCCGGGATTAGCCATGTGCTGGCTCACAATGCTCACACCCTGTGCGAGGTCCGGCCTGGTTGCCACCATCAGGTACATGAGACTGCCAAGGGCGCTCTGGTACTTCTACCGCTCAGCTGCATCTGCTTCTCCACTGAAGCTCACGAGGTACTCCTGCATCTCAAGTGGCGTGCCGATGGGTTTTGCCTCTGCCATGTCAAACCGTTGCAGGATATCCTTGACATAACGACTCTACTGCATCGAGAGAGAGCGTGCTTTGCGTTCACGCGTGATTCGGATGCCGAGGAAGTATGACGCCTCCTCGAGATTAGACATCTAGAAGCGCTCCTCCATGGCCTCCTTGAACTCCTACAGAGCAGACATGCTGTTGGAAAGGAGGAGCATGTCATCCGCATAGACGATGATGATGAGCACCTCATGACCATGCTGCCAGCGATAGATGTTGTAGTCACACTCACTGCACTCAAACCCCATGCACTGCAGCGCCGCATCCAATTTCTTGTTCCAAGCACGCGACGCTTGCTTGAGGCCGTACAACGACTTCTACAGCTTACAAACCAGGTGCTACTGGCCATCCATGACGAACCCCTCCGCCTGCTCCATGTAGATTTCCTCCTTCAAGTCACCGTTCAAGAATGTCATCTTGACATCCATGTGGTGAATCTTGAATTCCTTAGCTGCTGCATAAGAGAGGAGCGTGTGCACGGAGGCAAACTTTGTAACAGGAGCAAAGGGTTGAGTGTACTCAATGCCTTCCTACTGCGAGTAGTCCCTGGCGACCAGCCTCGCCTTGTACTTTTTGAGGTTGTCATCTGCGCCTCTCGTCTTCTTGAACACCCACTTGCACTTGATTACCTTCCGTCCAGGTGGACGCTCAGTCAGCTCCCACATACCGTTGTCGAGCTGCGACTATATCTCCTACTGCACAGCTTGCGCCCAATCTGCTACATCTAGTGCAGCCATGGCCTCCTTGTATGATGTCGGCTCATCACAGTCTACTACAACTGCGACGCTCATCTGGTCTGGTTTTTGGAGCATCGGGAAATGCCCGCGCTCACCAGGCTTGTATCGCACCCTGAGAGGGTACCTGCGACCTGGTGCTAGAGGGTTGGTAGGGGGCTGCCGCGGTGCTGCTGGTTCATCTGCTGCTGCTGGTGGTGCTGCATCTTCCTCCTCTACTTCTGACAATGAGGTTGCTCTATCTGCTACATCAGACATGGGAGAGAAGAGTGGTTCTCCCACTGTCATAGTAAAGGAAGGGCCAGGAGAGACTAGGTCGGGGAGGATATCTGCTCGCACTACCTCATCAGCTGCTGGTTCTGTTGCTTCCTCACAAACAATGTCGGTGCCGATGACGTTACTCTTGTTGAAGACGACATCCCTGGAGATGGTGACGTGGCCAGTATCCCTCTCATAGAGGCAATAGGCCTTGCTTGCCACGTCATAACCGATCATCAGCATCTGTGTGCTCTTTGCGTCCCATTTCTGCCGTTTCTCCTTGGGCACATGCATGTGCGCCAAGCTACCACACGCACAAAGATGACCCATGCTCGGCTTCTTGATAAACCACGCCTCGTACGGTGCCATCTGCTCCAGGGCCTTGGTTGGACTACGGTTCTTGATGTATATCGCAGTCCTCACTGCTTTGGCCGAGAAGTCATAGGTGAGCCGAGCCGCGTGCAGTATGGAGCGTGCTGACTCAACGATGATGCGGTTGGCGCATTTTGCTATGCCGTTCTGCTACGGCAAGTATGGCGCGGTGCGCTACACCTTGATGCCTGCTGCTGCGCGGTAATCCTAGAACTCCTTGCTATGGTACTCTCCGCCACGGTTGCTACGCAGCGCCTTGATCTTCTTGCCAGTCTCATTCTCCACCATTGCCTTGAACTCCTTGAACCTGTCAAAGCATTGGTCCTTGGAGAAAAGGAAGTACACAGTAGTGTAACGATTGAAGTCATCAATGAAGGTAAGAAAATACCTAGAGCCTCCAAAGCTATGGGTCTGCATTTGGCCACACAAGTCTGTGTGGACTAGCCCCAGTACCTCCTTTGCGTGCTTCCCTGCTCCAGAAAACGCCTTGCGATACTGCTTCCCCTCAAAACAGCCGATGCACAAATGCTGCTCAAAGTTAGAGATGGTGGGCAAGTGACGCACCATCTGCTTTGTTTGAAGTTGCTATAAGGCGCGCATGCCGATGTGGCTGTAGCGCGTATGCCAGATTTCACCATCTGTCGCCTGTACCACTGCTACAAGACTCTGCTCACGCGAGATCTTGGTCGCCCCCAATAGGCGGTACATGTCGCCTTCCTTCACCGACCTAGCCAACTCCTCTCCCGTTTCCTTGTCAAGAATGTAGCCATAATCGTCGTCAAAGACGACTCGCAATCCTGTGTTGGTGAGAGAGGACACTAAGAGAAGGTTGAATGCATCATCAGGTACATACAACACGCCATGGAACACTCCCACTTCAATTCCACGCGAGGTCTCCAACCACATCTCCACAATCCCAATCCCCTCAGCATAGACCACCCGATCATCACCCAAAGCAATAGGTCGGGGGGAGATGGAGAGCAGCTGCGTAAACCACTCCTTGTGGCGCATCAGACTCTTGGTACACCCTGAGTCCTTGTACCACGCTAGATCCGCCTTCTCCTTTTGCGACATGTCAGACTTTGCCATGAAGAAGCAATCGCGCACCTCCTTGGCCATGTTCATGTTGCCAAAATGGTGCACGCCGGTCTGGTTCTGCTGCTGCTATTGACGCTGTTGTGACTGTTGTTGCTGTTGCTGTGGAGATTGCTGCTTTTGCTGCTATTGCTGCTCCTTCTGGTCCCTCTTGAACTTGAAACACCCCTTTTTGTAGTGTCCCTCCTTCTAGCAGTAGTGGCATTTGCATTTCTTCTTGCCTCTCTGCTGCCCAAACTGCTGCTGCTACTGGTTACGCGAGCTTGTGGCCACAAATGTTGCTTCACTACTGCTGCCGCCATTGTGCTTTGCTACATTCCGATGTAGATCCACCTGCACCAGGTGCGTGCAGATGAATTCTAGGTCAAGAGTCGGCTGGCACTCCAGCGTCTCCCGCACCGTGTCATAGCTCGTTGGGAGTCCCCTCAGCAAGAGGAGGATGAAGCGCATCTCTTCCACAGGATTGCCGGCCGCTTTCAGCTGCGTTACCCACTCCTTTGCCCTATCCAAGTACGCCTCCATCCCTTTGCCACCGTGCATTTTCAACGTCATCATCTTTTCCTCCCAAAGCACAAGGAATGCAGGATCCTTCCTCTCATACTTCTTGCACAATGTGTCCCACCCCTCTTTTGCAGTAGCCTTGTCACTCACGTACTAAAGATGCGGGTTGGAGATGGTGTTGACAAGCAGCCTGTAGGCCTGCCTGTCCTTCTTCTTCCAATCCTCATATGCTGCTGCTGCATTTGTAGATGAACTTGCATCTGTTGCACCATTCTGCGGGGTCTTTCCCGCCACCACCTACGCTGCGGTGGTGCCTTTTGCCTGTGGAGGCGGAGCGCGCTCGTCGTTGCTCACCGCCTCCCACAAGCCCCTCTCCTCCCAAAGGAGGTGGGTACGGATCTTCAAAAACGTGAAGTTGACGCGCCCTTCCAGTCTCTCCAAGGGCAGGGCTGCTGTTACCACGCCTGCTGCTGCCATTTTTAGCTTTGGTGATGCTCAATGTTGCCCTTGAGTGGCGGCGCTACCCTTGATTCTACTACTGCTTCTACCAGAAGTTTGTCTCACAGAAAATGGATTTAGAGCCAGCAGACTTGGGATTTGGAGAAACTGAGCCCACCACTGGAAAATTCAGCTCAAAGAATTTCAGATCGACCCATAAAACAAGGTCATCAAGAGGGGATTTTTAGAGATATGCCCTTTTGAAAACAGGGTATGCTGTTGTTCCTACTGCAGCTCACACCAGCCAGCTTGTAAACGGTGTTTCTCCCAAACGTACTGATGGAATACAAATGTTTTTGCACCAATGGAAAGCTTAGGGAAAATAATTCAATTCGTATGTGATACTTTCTAAACTTGACAGAGAAATGAGAAAGTTATGGTCATCACAAGGTGCCAGTCTTACTCAGAGAGAAGAGTGTAGCCTTGGCCGACCTCGTTTTGAGCATAACTCTGAATCCGACCGTTGGATCTTTGCAATACTGGACTTGTTGAAGAGCTTGTCTCTTGAAATTGGAGATTCTTTTATCGATTGTCAAATTTGGTGGAGGTTTCACCCTAAACTGTCACTCTCAAAGTAACGGCCTGTGCTGGCTGAAAGTTGCAAAACTTGGCTCTGATACCAAGTGTTGGAACTGAAGGAGAGAGGGAACCTTGGAGCAGCAAGCATGTGGTATTGAAAGGAAATCACTTGTGCTGAACATGTTGAAATAGTGTGCACCTTGTCCACTGCCTAGCTGGCTAACTACACATACAGACAAGGCATGCACTGCTCTATGGAGTATGTCCCCTTGGTCTGTTCTGAGATGGGCCAGGAATGCACTGCCCATAATGGGTATGTCCCCTGTGCCTCATCATAGGAACCATACCTTTTTTTGGCTTGGTTGATTAGGCACCGGAGTCTCAAACCAGAGGTTGCGGGTTCAAACCCCGCGACGGCCGCAATTTTCTTTGTGGCCAAAACTGGGACAGGAAGCTTCTAGGAAGCTTACTAGAGCCTGCCTTGAGGATGACACTTGGCGGTCTAAGGACGCGCCAAGTAGGAATGTAGGATGAGGTTGGCTCCAGTGGAGCCACTACAAGCAGAAGCTTTAGCAAAGCTCTGCAAGTATAAAAGCCTGTACCTTGCATGCATCCATTTACAGTTCTTGCCTTTGAGACTCCTCACAGAGTGTCCAACCAAAGGTAGACACTAAAGACCAACATGCGGACTTCGTGAGGTTGCAAACCAAACGAACCTAAAGTGTGGATCCCTCGTTCGAGGGTGATATGTTATCTTGGTTGCAATACCAAGAGCGGTTGGCGGCCTCCCATGTCGGGACCCGTTTTCTAGACCGTTGCTATCCG
>SZWC01002831.1:99935-175617 GCA_023375785.1 Penium margaritaceum | reverse complement strand
GACAGATGGACAGAGGTGCAAGGGAGAGATTTGTTGAAATAGTGTGCACCTTGTCCACTGCCTAGCTGGCTAGCTACACATACAGACAAGGCATGCACTGCTCTATGGAGTATGTCCCCTTGGTCTGTTCTGAGATGGGCCAGGAATGCACTGCCCATAATGGGTATGTCCCCTGTGGCTCATCATAGGAACCATACCTTTTTGGCTTGGTTGATTAGGCACCGGAGTCTCAAACCAGAGGTCGCGGGTTCAAACCCCGCGACGGCCGCAATTTTCTTTGTGGCCAAAACTGGGACAGGAAGCTTCTAGGAAGCTTACTAGAGCCTGCCTTGAGGATGACACTTGGCGGTCTAAGGACGCGCCAAGTAGGAATGTAGGATGAGGTTGGCTCCAGTGGAGCCACTACAAGCAGAAGCTTTAGCAAAGCTCTGCAAGTATAAAAGCCTGTACCTTGCATGCATCCATTTACAGTTCTTGCCTTTGAGACTCCTCACAGAGTGTCCAACCAAAGATAGACACTAAAGACCAACATGCGGACTTCGTGAGGTTGCAAACCAAACGAACCTAAAGTGTGGATCCCTCGTTCGAGGGTGATATGTTATCTTGGTTGCAATACCAAGAGCGGTTGGCGGCCTCCCATGCCGGGACCCGTTTTCTAGACCGTTGCTATCCGGCGCATTGACAGAACAATGGTTGTTGAATCACTCAAAATGATGGAGTACATATAGAGCTAGAACTTGGGCAAGTCAGCCCTCTCACAAGCCACACCTTTTAGCCATGGAGGTTAAGGCTCACACACTGGAGTCCATAATCTCACACAAGAGAAGAAATCAGCCTAACAATCAGGCTGACCACTCAGACACGTCCTAGAGAGCTAGAAAATGCTCTCATGGCATACTCTTAGTGGTCACATAACCCACAATCCCATGGAGAATCGCCATGTGTCCATGGCTAGCACACAGGGGTCTCACCTCACCTAAAAAGCAAGGAGAGGTACCTTTTTCCTAGTCAGCACACTCTGACAAGGCAACCCAAGAATCTAGGACCTTTTTTGATATTTCTCCCATCAGGTCTTAACCCTGGACCTCTTGCCCTTTTCTTTTCTCAGGCTAAGGCATGGAGCCGTCACCCATGGTCACCCAGACATCGGCGGTCCATGACCCCGGAAACCTAAAAAACTCATATCTCCGAATCCGATCGTTGGATCGGCATGAAACTTGGAGCGTAAACAATGCCACCTGATCTTTCCAATGGTGAAGTTGGACCGACGATCGGAGCCGGCATCCGGTAGTTTCCTTGAACTTGCTCCTGTGGACCTGAAACTGAGCCGAATGGCTCCTTTTCCAACAAAAAGCATGACAAAAAACCCCGTCTTTGGTCGCCTTGGCAACAGCATGGGTGTTGGGATCAATGCGCATGAGCTGCATGCTCAAAAAAAGAGTGGAACAGTGAGTTTTGAGGACTCGAGAAAAGTACATCAATGACAGAGAGCAAGAAAGCAAATCATGCTCACCTCCTTGTAGTACACTAGAATCAGAGACCAGGCTCAGTCCTTTGGGCCCATAATCCACTCTTGCGTCTTCAACCTCACGCGGTAGCTAGTGTTCTTGTCGACCTCCTTGCCAATGCTCTTCTTGATCCCAGCTTTAAGGATCTTGATGTTGGCCGTAGGGTTGCGTTTCAACGTGGACGTAATCTGTCGACTAATCTAATGCATCATTTTTTCTAAATCCCCGCATCCTGTACCAAGAACGCAGTGGGTGGCCATCAATGAACTGACCGACGAAAGTGTTGCCATGTCGTGCGTTGACATGAGCCTTAAACAACCACGGGCACTCTTTGTCCTTCCACTGCCCACAGCGTGCCTCAAAACGAGTCTTGTGAACCGGGCGCAGTGTGCTAGCCTCAACCGGATGGTGTAGGCACAAACCGGCGGCAACGGCGGCCAAGGGGGGGCCGGTGCACACGAACTTGGGGTTGCGGAAGCGTAGGATTGTCTTGGGGGAGCACATAAACACCTGTGGCACAGTGAGAGTAAACTATACTTGTTATTCAAGTGTCAACATACAAGACTATATGTACATGATGACACATCCTAGGCAACCCGAGGTCGCCGAGCCGTGTGAGGCCCCATACAGGCTGAAGATGAGCATTATTGCCTTAGCATCACGTAGCTCATCTTCCCATATTTCCAATGCACCAAGAATCACACCATTCTGTGGAGGAACGGCCGAGATATGCCATTTCTGTGAACCACGACAATCTGCCGCTGGCAGCACCACTAGTGGCGGTGACGGCCGCCCGAAGCGCCCTTTCTGGTAACAACACACCGGGGCGCCATTCCAAAGTTCCCTTGGCCCTCAATGATCCTTGACTCATTGACTATCCGGGTCCCAAGGTGCGCTTCGGCCTTGTTGGGTCTTTCGAGGGTCGAGCCTTGGTCTTTGGGGACGATTTCCCGTCACCTTTTTCCCCTCAGCCGGTCCAACCTTTGGTCGGGCGTATCTTCCTGAATTCTTCATGGATCGACCCCATTCTTGGGTCGATCTTGCACGGTTTTTCCCGTAGATTCCAAATCCACAGTCATCTTGTACATTCGAGGAAGCCACAAGCCGTTATCAGTGCCGTTGGCACTGTCCGGCATACAAGTCTTCTCGCTCTGAAGCCACTGCACAGTCATGCGCTTGGCTATGGTGTAATCTTCAACTGTGGCCCTTGCCTCCTCGATCATAGGAAATTCCATGCCTGGTGGGAAGAAATGTGTTGTCTTCCGCCTTTTGGGGGCCGAGTCGTCCGGTTCGTCATTCGAGGACACTGCAGTCATAACCACAAAACACAAGTTAAAGTACAAACATGGAACCGCACAGTGTGCATCATGAAGTACAGCAGCACCCGCAATGAATTACCATGGCCATGTACTTCACAATTGAGATGAAGACTGATGTTTGCAAGCTGTTCAGGCAAGATGATAAGGGCATCGGCTCTTAGTTCTTGCTCCAAGTCCTTGTCATAAACTTGGACTTGGGGAGGGGAAGCGAGACGTGGCTGGTCGTGCGACATTGCAGAGGTACCACGTGATGGTGTAACGGGAGATGGGCCATGGGACCTATGTCTACGGCTGGCTGCCCAGCTGAGTTGTGCCACGATCTTCAGAAAAAATGGATACCGTGTAATGAATGCCCGCATTGAATACACGATATGCCCATTCTCACCAGGTGCGGATGTGTCACCCGTCCTCCGGTCCACCCACAACGTGAGTTGCCCACAGCACAAACAAGAAGCAAACACAATTCGACAACAGAGAGATTGAGAGCTAATGAGGACGAGAGGGTACACACAATGGTTGCATAGCACACAACGATAGACAATGTGACAAGAACGTTACGCACGTGGCACGAGGCACTAAACTAGTAGATTTGACAAAGTATTTGGGGGTTGGATAGGGACATCCTTGGAGAACATGATACATCGACCGCATGCACATCGACGTGTCGAAGTCAAGCATGACCTTGGGCGAAGCCAGGATTGGTCGTTATGTGTCTAAACTTCCAGCGAGTCTCCTGCCAGACTGGCACGAGATAACATGTCAACTCCATAATGTAATGTTGTGTTCAAGAAGGGACAAACTACAGACCTGAGGTTGCACACTCGTGGAGTGATAGCCTATTCCGATAAGGTACCCTACTGATCTTGATATTCGATTAAAAACATTTTTTTGGTCCTTCTGGCTCAACAAAACTTTTTTTCATTGAATTTAATAGGTACCACCTAAATAATTACTTTCCCGACTCGGGTACACAAATTTCATCGAAATCCAAAAAAATTGCCTGAAAACAACATCCACGCGATCTCACCTCCGGTCATATCTTCAGGTCTTGACGCGGAAACCATGTTTTCGCGTCAGATCTATCAGTCTGACGCGACCTACAGTGTCAGGCAAGCCGCGTCAGACTGACGCGCTCTCAAAAACCGGTCATCGGCGACGGTCAAGACCGGTCGTTGTCGATTTTACGAATCACGCTTTTTCATTCAACGAATTCCAAGGTACCACCTAAATTATTGTTTTCTCAAAACCCGTGCTCAAAAATAAGGATTCCCTAAATTATGGATTTGAAAAAAACAAATATCAGGATCAGTACGGTAATATCCCCTCCTTTCAATGAAGAAAACCGGGGTAACATGAAACATTATATGATACCTCGGCACGTCATCGGTCGACCATGTATAAAAGTACATAACGGCTTTTGTAAGGGCAAGACATTAACTAGCAGTGTTCCAAGGTGACAAAAACATCTGTCGCCGCATTCTAATGTGGACTGAAAAAACTGTTTCGAACACTGGATAGTTAATGCCATATCCACCTCTGCCTAAAAGTAACCTGATGCCGGATATGGCCTTCATTCTGCAACATGCATGGATATCATGTATGTAAAATCTGAGGCACTGGATATGGCGTACCTATAATTTGAGTTGGTGGATATGGCATGGATAGTATTCAAACCGCGGATGTCTTCGGCTTATGTTCATGCTGCACGGAAACATCAGCAATAATGCCCTATTAAAATCTTATGGATAAAAATGATTTTCATTATTCAAACTTGGTTCTCCCATATTGTTTCATCATTGTAAATTCTCACTTCTAGCACCAATCCATCCTGAATCTATGCAACTATTTCAACAACCTTGTCAAAGAGATGGCGATTAAAAAAAAGGCTACATTTTGCAAGAGTTCTTGAATCGTTTGATTCTTTGCTTTTTAAACATGCTCTCCGTAGATATAATTTAAATCCCCCAAACAATTGGCGAGGCTTCTCAAATGCACCAATGAAGTTACCATCAGAAGCTTGTCGTCGATCCTAATAACCAAACACCGCTATAGAAGGAGGGCGGGATTGGCCCTCCCAAAACGCAATGTCGAGGGGGTGGTTTGCAGCTAACCCTCCTATTACAAGGGCTTACCGGTGGCCAGCCACTTGATTGCCGCCGGCTTCCTAACGACCAGACGACTAGATAGCCAAGGGCTGCTCAAATGACCCGTCGTATTGTCATGTGAGTCGTCCACGTCTCTTTGTACAATGTCTTGTGATGTGAATTGTCTTGTATCGTTGTATAGCTTACTATGACCACATAGCCGTGTCCATGCTTGTGCAGATCCGTAATGCGGACCCAACTGGTGTGAGAGCATCGATGTGAGTAGCTCCACCCACCAGAAGTTGCCACACAATTCCTACGACATCCCGGGTGCTTGTTGGGATGCTCCAGAGTTCTTCTGTTGCCGCAAGAGTTTTCTCAATGGACTAGCTCTTGAGCCCAATTTGCATGTTTTGCATTTTCTATCCACTGGTCAATGCCTGATTTGTGCGTGTGACCAGCTGCAGTGTCCGGCTCGAGAATCTACATCTCTAGGTTTAGACGCTGTTGCGTTTAGATGCTTGTGCACGGAGTTACGGAAAAAACAATGGTTTCATGAAAAACTAACACTGTCGTGTGCGTCACCCGCTGTGCACTGCGGCAGGTTTTTATGTTGTGTGCTTGTCAGTTGTCATCTTTCTGTGCACGACTAAGCTAGTGGAGCTTATGAGGCTTTGCGCATCTCCCTAGCCTAACCCTTGGTGTTCCTTGCACCTGCTTGGTTGCTAGTGTGTCAGCTCACTAAACAGTGTTGCCATGTCAGCAGCAGCAAGGCCGGGAGGCTTCCTAGCAGTTTCTCATGATATCAAAGCAGCAAAACTTCTCTTGCTAAGCTGTGCCACAGAGACATAACATTGGTAGCAGTAGTGAGAGTCACCGCCGCCGCCGTATCCTGGGAACCATCGTGGCTGACATTAGCAGCAACGACTTTACCATGCAACCACCACCACCATAGCAAGAGGAGTTGTGGCAGTGACGAGCTGCAGCAGCCACTTGGACAGCAACTGCAATACCGGGTGGTACCAGTAGCCGTGTCTTGCTACCAACCTTGACACAAAAAAAAACCAAAAAGGGAGAAGTGGCTTGAAGCAATAGCTTGCGGCGGCGGTTGTAAGAAATGGCAGCACGTAGCAGTAGTAGCTCCTTGCAAGAGGAATGGCATTAGCAACCGTGCGTAGTAATAACAGCACAACAGAGCATCAAAGGAAGCAGCAAAAGTCGTATTTATTGTAGCAACAACACCAAAAGCAGTAGCACCAGCAACACCTCAACAGCAGCAGCGGCTACAACAGTGTAGTAGCTGTGGCGATGGCCATAGCAGTAGCACACCCACCGTAGTAGCAACTATAATCCTGTACAATACTACTAGTGCACATCAATTGTTTCTTAACAATGCTGCGTAGCAATGTAGATTTTACACAGGTCTACGCAGGCACTACACAATAGTTGCATACGCCTGCTCGGTCCTTGCACAGTTGCGAGTAGGGGGTGATACGATCACCCCCACCGGTCACGCAAAGCCATCATGACTCCCATACAAAAAGGTGTAGAATACACTTCCCTACTAGCATAAAAATGCATGCAAAAAGAGAAGTACTGACATCATCATTAGTTGTACTGACATGAGCAATTTTTTGGTAAAAAATGTCAATGTTTCTCAACATTTCAACCCCTCGAGAAACAATGTCGGTTCCTTGTTTGGATCATTTTTACATTTGGCCCCACACTAAGCACTGCAATGGCACCGGTCCATGACAACGGCAAAGGGCTAGATGAGCCCTCCTCTTCCTCCTCTTTCGGCATCATGAGTCCATGGTAATTTTCACTTGCGAGCTACGAGATTTGTTGGACAAAGGATGAGATGCACAAGCAGTAGCAGCGGTAGAAAGACGCATTGCAGGAGATCGCCGAGTTATTGAGGGTTCATTCAGTGGCCTCACAGTAGCAACAAGGAGGATCTACTAGAGTTTCACCATCCGCTCAGTAGTCTATGCCCTACACAATGCCGCGGCCTTAGCACCCCTGATCACATATTGAAAACTAGGATGAGGAGGAGATAGAGGATGACACACGTGAGGAAGAGATTTGTCTCTTGAGAGCTACGCCAGGGGTCACAGCCTCTCACCCTGCCACCTTCTTGCCATCAGGATCAGGTACGTCGTTTAGTAGCATTCACGTTTGGTGGTGTTCTTCTCAATGGTGCCCCGTCCACCATTTCCCGAGCCTGAGGTTTCCCTCCTCAGAGAGCGGCAACCAAAGGACTTCGAGACACATCCATCCCATTATGATATTGACGAGGTATTTGACTACTGGGAGACTTTGTTTTAAGTGTGGGCCGATTTTGAGGGTGTCTAGCCTTACTACCATAGCCAGTTCTAGATGGATGACGCTCACCAGGTCCAGTACTAGTTAGAGGGATGTGCGATCTGCTCTACGCCATGCCTCGGGTGACTATGGTTGACTTCCGCCCCTTCCTGGGTGAGATCGGGATCGGGACTGGAGCAAACCCAGGCCAAGGCTTGGATTTGGCCTTGACGGTACTCGTTGCAGAGACCCATGCCATGAGGGCGGCTTGACTACGTGAGTTTCACTCCCTCTGTCAGGGTCCCACGAAGCTTAGAGCTGACTATGGGAAGCACACAATTGGCCTTTACGCGTGCCTTGGGATTCGTGGCTGGACGCAGTTATGGAAACTCAAAACCATCATGATGGGGGCACACTTGGACCATGTGAATCTCTTTACGAGCTTTGACCATGTGGCAATCTCTGAGTTTTTAGAGTCAATGCAGTTGTTTCCTTTGGATCATCGCTACTTCCTCTAGACAATATCGACTCATAAGACTCCTATCGCCCATCAGCAAAGTCCACTTGTTGTAGTAGGGAATCCGACCCCTTGTACTCCTCCGTCCGAGTTCACTAGTCCCTCCTCCACCGCTTCCTCCTCCTCCTCTACCCTAAGGGGCCAGATTCAGGATGTTGTAGTGGCAATACAAGGGAAGAAGGAAAGAAGAAATGGAGGGGCAGCAGTAGCAACAGCAGCTGGCGAGTAGTGGCAGTGGATGTTCTGTCCACTACTACAACTGAGGGGACGCTCATCGTTACACAGAGTGTGAGTAGCCCCTTCATTGGCCTTGGATCATGCGCGGCCTCAAGACAGCACACGCATAGCGGACGTCCTCTGATGACATACGTACCGGTGGCTGTGACCACCAGAGTAGCAAACGCATCCGTTCCACCAGGTAGCAGTGGTGGTCCTAGACCCTCGGGATTGCATAACTATAAAGCTTTGCAAGTTGATGGTGATTTATACTCAAGGAGGTGCGAGTGTATTTTCACGGCCGAGTTGTCTTGATGATACTTGTAGGGGGGGCCATTTGGCTTCTGATGAGGATGGACCTAACAGTACCGATTGGCTTGACGAGTCACACATCCGTGTTGTCTTTTGTTTTCCTAAGTCCTTTGCTCCACGTCCAGCAGTTGGAGAGTGTTCTATGGCATGCTCTTAAGTGTCGACAACTGGTCGTGAGCTGAGTGGCACTTGGATCATTGACTCTGGTGCCACCCATCACATATGTGTTGGCCTGAGGGTGAGTGTGCACCCTGGAAGGTCCCTAGCAGTGGCTGGTTCACACCACCAACTGTTTCTGGAGAGACTGAAACTGTGGAGGCAACTGGTTCCAAGGATGGCAGAAAACTGGACGGAGAGTGTGGTATTTTTTTTGGCCTCAATTGACTGGGAATGAACTTTTGATCCAGGATCACAAGCAGTGGCAATTTATAGCCACTGATCTAAGCTTTTCAGAACACCGAAGCATGCCAGATTTGGAGCTTCCTAGCATATTCTATGGCTTCTAGAGTGGCCCTTGGTAGGCTGTCCTTTTTCCCACCTAGGAAGGCATCCCTTCCTTCCTCTAGAAGCTTCTGCCATTCCTAGATTCCTCAGCTTGCTTCTAGTAGGAGGAAAGGTATCCAGAAGACCAAGACACCCCTGGATGCCTTGTAGAACGAGTCACCCCTTCTAGAAGGTGTGCCACCTTCCTGGACCCTCACCTGGCCTTCTAGAACCTTAAGGAGGAATTCTAGAGGTTGAGCTAGCTTCCTGCCATTTTTTTTTCACCTCCCTTGAGGCAGGGCAGAAATTGATCTTGTGGGACTTGAACCCGGGCCACTGCCTCTAGAGGTGGACACCATTAACCACTAAGCCACTAAGGCTTGTCTTTTTGGTGTTCCTTTTTGAGTCACTCGTGCCATGGTGAGGAGCATCTCTCCAACAATATGGACTGGTAAGTTGTTGCCTGTGCAGGAAGTCAGGGTTGTGCGGTTTGATGGTCCGTCTAGCCCCTTGTACAAATCTGATGTGCTCTTTGTCCCCACTCTTAAGCTTAGCGTGCTCTCTGTTTGTGCATGCACCAAGATCGGTCCCACTATTGAGCACTCTTCTACATTGCCACAATTATATCTCTTGATGCACGTACCATCGTGCGTCGTGCCTCTGTTGTTGATGATATCTATCATGTGTCGTGTGGCATTCCCTCTATTTCTTTTCCTCCTCTCTCTTCTGTACGTGTGTTTTCCACTGGTGTTCTCTTCCCCAAGCATTAGCCCTTGTTACATTATTGCATCTACCATGGGATCTCACACACTATGTCAAAGCTCATTCAAGCTCAGCCAGCCTTCAGTCTTGACGTGGCTTCCTTTGAGAAGCCGCCAAAGACCGATTGTCTCTTATGCACCAACGGTGAGACGCATTATTTCTCTTGCTGTGATTCCTCTTCCCAAGCACTGCTTCCATTAGAGTCGGTCCATGTGGACCTTCTTTGTCCTCTCCCATTCAAGTCCCTATCAAATTGGGGTCGATACATTCTCACCCTGGCCGATGACTTCAACCAGATGCGGTGGGTCTACAGCCTCCGCCACAAGATTAATGCCGCTCTGGCGGTGGCTGGCGATGGCTGAGCATTAGTCTCGTCACACCCTGCACATGTTGCGCTCGGATCGTGGTGGCAAGTTCTTAGGTGAGATGTATGCCTACTTTGCTGTGCATGGTATCTTTCACTAGCTCTCCACCCCTGCTACACCATAGGAAAGCAATGTGTCGGAGCATTAGAATTGCATCATTGATGATGCGGTTTGCATTATGCGGTTTGAGTGTGGTATTCTAGATTCCTTTGCTTTTGAGGGCTTCTCCTACATGACATGGTTTTGGAACTGCTTGTAGCATGGTCCGCTTCCGGACCATGTCACGTCATACAAGCTGTGGTTCGGCCTTTGTGTCAATCTCCATCGCGCTCACGTTTCGGGGTCCCTCACCTACGTCTGGTACACCGAGGACCAAAAGGGGTCCAAGGTCTCACCTCGAGGTCGCATGTGTACCTTCTTTGGCATCTCCCGGTGACCAAGGCCTGGTGCTTTTAGGACCTCGCTCACCATCGCATTATGGAGTCTCAAGATGCTCTCTTATTCGTGGCTCTCACCTACTGCGACCTGTCCAGCATTCCATCACTCTCCACCGACCAAGATTTCTACTTGCGTGGCTTCCCGACAGGTGGGGGAGAGTACACCCTGTGGATGTGTCTGTCCGGGCCTCCTCACCTACGGTCTGATCTCCGGCTACTGACAATCTGGCCATCGTGGTTGTGGGTCTTGTAGCCTCATCAGTTCCCTCTTGTACACCTCACTGCATTCCATTGTCAGACCCCTTTGGCATACCTGATCCCATGCCAGTCTTGGTCCCCTCCGCCACACCTGATGTCATGCTAGTGTTCATCCGCTTTCGCACACCTGATCTCCTATAAGCATCAGTCCCCTCTGGCACACGTGATCCTGTGTAAGTGTGAGTCCCCTCTTACACACCTGATCCTATGCCAGTGTCAGTCCCCACTAGGATACCTGATCCCGAGCCAGTGAAAACATCTTCAGTCACACCCACTCGCGTGCATGCCCACATGTTCCCTACGGCTTTGGCTCAACAGCCTTCTCCACAGCCTGAGGTGAGCACCTCAGCATCGGGCTACTCCCGCAAGCCCGGAGGCCGTCTCCAACTTCTGGCCTCCAAGGCTCAACGAACTGTTGACTCTGCGCCTAGATGTCTGACTCGTAGTGTTCAGAGTGGCAAGCCTGACACGAAGTCCCTTGGCTTGAGTGTCCAGCATGTTGTGTTGGCCATGAGTTGATCTCCTACGAGTTCTGAGTTTGCTACGATTCAACGGCTGATTTGGTCGTGGTCAGACAAAGTCCGGAGGCGTATTATTTGGCCACCCGGAGATCTCCATCGACGATGCCTTATCCAGGCACAACGAAGGAGGCACTCTTGGTTGGCGATGTAGAGCAGTGGCATTCTGCTTAAGAGGATGAGCTGAGATCCATCCATGAGTGTGGTTTTTATGAGCTTGTTGACATTGTGCCTGTATGCAAGGCTGTATGTGCCAAGTGGTTCTTTCGCAAGAACGTGAATCCTGTCGACACACTACGTTGCTACAAGGCCCGCTTGATGGCCAAGGGGTTCTCACAGGTTGAGGGCGTGGATTTACTGACATGTTTACAGCCATTGGCCATATAACTACTGCTCGCGCCCCATTCGGGGTTGATGCTCACCATGACTAGAAGCTGCACCAAATGGATGTGTAAAACATCTTCCTCCATGGTAGTGTAGAGGAGGAGATCTACACAGTACAACCACCAGGCTTTAAGGTCGGTAACAAGGTATGGATCTTACAGAAGGACTTGTATGGAATAGAACAGTCACCTAGGTTCTCGAACAAAGAGATAAGTAAACAATGACACGGGCCCGATACTTGCACAGTTGTGCCGACCCGTCTCTCTTTTTGACACCTACCAGTGTAAGCTTCACTGCTATCTTAGTCTACGTGAATGAATTCTTGCTTGCATCCCCTTTGATGGAGACCGTGAAGGAGGCCAAGGTGGTCCACCAGACTGCTTATACGATGAAGGACCTTGGTCCTGCACATGCGTTTCTTGAGATAGAGATTGTACATGATCGTTAGCGACGGACACTCTTGTTGCATTAGGCAGGTTACACTCGCGTTGTAAAGAGCGGTTTGTTGGCCTCCTTGGTGCAGTTCTCACAGCTTCCACCCGCATCACACCTGAGGCATGATGCTATGAAGGTGGATGATCGAGTACAGCTAGTACAGATAGTGGACGTGACCGTGTACTTGCACCTCATTTGCTCTCTGATGTACTTGGCCACTACCATACAAACTGACATTGCCTTCACCTTCAAAATCCTTGTATAGTTCTCGCATTTTCCTCAGACAAAAGCCCTTCACGCTATCATACGAGTGGTATGGTGCGTGGTTTCCACGCCTTACCTCGGACTCTACATCCAACGGTAGTGTTCGGAGTCAGTTGACGGCTACACAGACAACAACTAGATGTAGAGTCCTAATGGACGCAGCCAAACAGGCTACGTGTTCATGCTGGGCGGCAATGTTATGTCATGAAGTAGTGCCAAGCAGGGTTGTATTGCATGTAGCTTATTGGAGGCTAGATATGTTGTACTAGGAACTAGGGCTGTTGAGGCGGTGTGGCTATAACATCTGTTTTGTGAGTTGCAAAAGTCTGTGCCATGCATTGTTATGTGCTGTGACAACCAAAGTGCTCTTGCCATTATAGATAACTCTAGTGTGTTTCATGCACGTGCCAAGAACATTACCATTGAGCATCACATTATGCTCAATAGCAATGATGACCTTGTAGAGAGACAAGTGATCTCCGCGGGCTGACTTCTTGACCAAGACATTGGCACGCGAAAAGTTCATGGTGGCAATTCGTGCTTTTGGGCTGTACCCCTTGCCTGAGAGTGGCTGAGAGTGGGGTGTCTGAGCATGGACCATTGAGCATCTTGTTGCATACGTGTGTCACTTCTACACCTGTATGGATATGTGTACCATTGAACCATGGGGAGTGTTGTGATGTGAGTCGTCCCGTCTATTTGTACATGTTACTATAACCACTAGGTCATTTCCATGCTCGTGCGAATCCGTGATGGAGAACTAGCTGGTGCCACAGCAACGATGTGTGGTGGCTCCACCCACCAACAGCTTCCAGACAATTGCAACGATGCCCCGGGTGCTTCCTAGGGTGCTCTGCAATTTTTCTGCAGTCGCTAGATGTTTCTTGATGGACCGGCTCTTTATCCCGATTTACATGTTTTGCAGTGTCTGTCCACTGATTGATGCCAGAATTGTGCCTGTGACCATACATAGCATCCAACTCAATATTCTATTTCTCTACGTTCAGACGATGTTGCGTTTGGATGCTTGTGCGCGGAGTTACGGCCAAAACAGTGATTCTAGGCCGGTTTTAGGACAATATGAAACTGCCACATGCGTCACCCGTCGTGCGTCGCGGCAGGCATTCATGCTTTGTGCTTATCAGATGTCATCTCTCTCTACATTACTCAGCTATTGGAGCGTATGATACTTTGTGAGTCTCCCTAGCCTGACCCTTGTTGTTGCTTGCACCTGCTTGCTTTTTTGTACCCTAGTTGATTGGACGGTGTCGCCACGTCAGCAGCAGCAAGGCTAGGAATCTTCCTAGTAGTTTCTTATAGCTTGTTGTGACCACTCGACCGTGTTCATGCTCGTGAAGATCCCTAATGCGAAACCAGCTGCTGCCGGAGCATCGACGAGTGGTGGCTCCATCCATGAGAAGTTTTCGGAGAGCTATCACACCGTCTAGGGTGCTTTCTAGGCTACTCTACAGTTTTTCTGCCGTCACTGGAGTTTTTTGTGTGGACTGGCTCCTAAGCCCGAATTGCATGATTTGCATTATGTGTCCACTGAATGATGCCGGACCTGTGCGTGTGACCTGTCTTAGTGTCCGGCTCAATATTCTGGATCTTTGGGTTGAGACGTTGTTGCATTCGGATACATGTGCACCGAGTTACGGCCAAAACAGTGGTTTTGGGCTGGTTTAAGGACAAATTGACACTGCCGCGTGCATCACCCCCCGTGCGCCTCGACAAGATTTTGTGTTGTGTGCTTGTCAATTGTCATTTCTCTCTACATTACGAAATCATTAGAGCTCATGTTACTTTGCACGTCTCCCCAGCCTAACCCTTGTTGTTCCATGCACGTGCTTGCTTATTAGTGCATCAGCTAACTAGGTAGTGTCGCCACAAAGCTAGGAAGCTTCCCAATAGTTTCTTGTACCGGCCACCCGCCTGCTGGCCACCAGCCACCGATCAAGCTGGTGGCTCGATTGGTGGCTGAGAGGTCACGAGGGACTCGCGGGGGAGGCTAGTGGCCTCCTGACCTCCTCATCACAAAGGTGGAGTGTGAGTGAGGGATAGAGAGATTGAGCAAGAGGTAGAGACGCGTAAGAAAATTTGGCATGATCCCTAGCCATGCCTCGCACATGACAGCTTTGCACTGTCAAATGTTTTTTACGTGGTATGAAGTTGGAGTTTCAAACACAAGAAACTTGTGCCAACTCACAAGTTTGGATAAAACCCCCTTTACTTGGGACCCAAAATAAGGGGTTGAGGTAAAAAAGGAAGTGGGCCTCCACATGCTCAAAATATTCAAGTCTCCCTAAACGGGATGTTGATGGGGATTGCTCCTCAATCAAGTTCTGGACGCCATACTCCAAGTTCCGATGACGACTTTCATACATGAACTGGAGTCACATACACCACATTGGTACCAGAGCACGACAACCCTTATGACCAACTTCGAGACGGTGCCAACGTGTACAAGATGGATAGGATGCTTTTTGTAGCTACAGTAGCAGCAGAAACGCAAGTGGCAGTATAGCCTTCACAATCAACAATTGTAAGCATTGTAAAGTGTGTTGGGAAGCTCTTGACGAGCTCTATTTCATTTCTCCAACTCCTCTCAGTTGCTCCTTCTCCCCCAAATACTAGGTCAATTTTTTGTTGACGGGGTGGGATGTAGTGGAAGAGCCGGTTTGGTCCTCCCACCTCTCAATAGCGAGGGAATGGCTCGCAGCCATCCTTCACTGATGCAAAGGCTGGCCGGTGGCCAGCCACCCGTTAGCAACCGGACGGCCGACTGGATGGCCGGCGGCCGGTCATATAACTGGCCGGCCACTTGCCGGCGACCCACTAGTCGCCGATCAAGCTAGTGGCTCGATTGGCAACCACGAGGCCCCGAGGCCTCGAGGGTCAAGGCCTGTGGCCTTGAGCCCTTGTCCTTGCCCTCCCCACCTTGCCTCACAACGTGAGCAAGACGGGGGAGGAGGACGAGCGAGAGAGAGGCTCTGTAAGAGAAAAATGCTGGCACAAAATCATCAGCGTGATCCGTACGGGACGGATATCGCACCAACTCATTAAAGATAAGAATCAAAGTTTTGATTATGATGACCTTCAATTTTTCAAGACAGAATACTTGTGAAAATTCATGAGTTTGAGGTTAAAACAGAAAGGGACCTATGAAGACTTGAATCATTCAAGTCTCCCTGCACATGTCATTAATGACAATTACTCCCAAAGTGATGCAAATGGGAAAATCCCTTAAGCGAGCTCTAGACGCCATTCTGCAAACTCCAACACTGACCTTAGTCAAGGAGCTAGAGACACAACCCATTGTGGTGATCTTCAGAGCAAGAAAACACTTGTAATTAATTGTGCGATGGTTCTGGTGGCTAGAGGAAAAATAAAATATCCTGAGGAATCACAACAGTGGCACAAACTCCGCAGGGAGGTTTGTGCTTGAAACTCGACCATCTTACAATTCTTAAAAGCATCGTAAGTACATGGGAAAACTCTTTAGGAGCTCTATTTGTTTCATCCAGCTCCTCTAAACTTCTCCTACTTCCCAGGGTACTAGGTGGATTTTTTTGGATGGGGTGGGGAGTGCCCACGTACAAACCACCAATTTTCTCTCTCTCCTCAAGACTCCCTCCTCCCTCTTTCAACTTGAATTTGGATCAGCATTCTTTCCCAAGAGTAGGGACTTTCATGGTCTGAGAGAATCCTAAAAAGAAGAAGGGTGACGCCTTTACGATTTTTTCTGGCTTCTCCAATGTTGCTGGCTCAAGGGCGACGTTGCCAAGAGACGCGATAGGTGTCAAAGAACGTGAAAAGGAGGTCAAAGATAACAAGAAGACAACAAGAAGGCAAGAGATAGGAAAAAGAGAGTAAAGGAGTTAAAAAAGAGTTGCCAGCTCTTGTTAGAATGGCTCGTCCTCCTCAACTACTTCTTTTGTGAGCAACACTCACACCTTTTGTCATTTTCTTCTAGAGCAATATTCCCTTTTCCTAGATTCTAGTTGCTACCTAGCGTCATGAGTCACGGCTTAGGAATACTAGTTTCCAAATCCATGTGCTTGTGCCAATCGTGGCAGCATAGAAAACAACATTTCTCTACCACATGATTGTGCTGGTCGTGATGTCCTAGGAAAATAGAAACATTTCTTTTTATTTGTCTCACCAATTACGAGAGTAAAGAAACTTTGGTAGGTGACACTTGCCCAAAGTTGTAAGGTGCTCATCATAGTATAAGAAACATGGACAGCAGAATGGTTAGTGCTAGACCATCCAATACCAACAAGGGAAATGTGGTGACGGCTTCATCACACACCCTCAACAGACTCCAAAATCCCGGAAGCCGCCGCTGCAAGTACGGTCGCCAAACCAAAAGAAACAATACCGTCAAAGGTATACCTTGCTAAGCTTGGTGACACCAAGAAGTGTTTCAGAAGCCAAAAAAGTTCTCAAGGAGAACATCGCCGTGCATTTCGGCAACTCCCATGCGACAGAGGACGCGCTCGTGGAGGAAAACCTGACCGTGGACCCCGTTGAAGAGCACGATGTCAACGACGGCAAAGGCAACAAGGACCATAACTGTCTCCATCGCCACCACAGTCAACTCGAGCCAATTGCTCAAGAGGGACAAGATTCCCACCGGATCGCATGAAGCTGCCTACAGTAGTGAGGCTACCAATAGAAGCAAAGGCTCCAAAACCATTCACACGGGAAGTTTTCGCGAGTACGTACCGGATGATACTTTCATGAATGCAGTTTACGACGACCGTTGACGGCTGGCTGAGCTGGCTACCAAGGTGACGGTGCAACTCAAACTCAGTATTGACGATGGAGGTAAGAAACCACCTAGAGGAGTGGGGATGGATCCCCCTTCCTACGATGTGGCTGCAATAGGAAAGTCCCACGCCCACTTGAGTGTTTCCACCCACAAAAGCTTCCTTCAAAAGGTGGGACTTCCGGAGGCATGTACGCAAACCGTACCCTCCTTTATAAGGTGAAGTTACACGGACAATGTGAGGTGTTCAAGGCTACCACCGACGCTCTGAAAACATCATATCTTAAGTTCATGTTCACCAACCTACTATCCCATGTTAGAAAGAGCATCAAAAATCTCGACCGTGATTGCAAGATGCAATGTCTGGCCACTCAATAGGCAACTCGCCAATGTGATGAACTTGACAAGGCATTGTAGAGCTTGATGAAGGTACGGATGTAGCAGCAATCGTAGCTGACCACATGTGCTAATTCTACCGCAGCTGACAACAACAACTTGCCGTCCTGGACGACATCAAGACCGGACATGAGCACATCCTTCCTCCACAATGTGGAGATACATTGGAAGTACGTGAAGGTGACCAATGGGCTGAATCACATGGAACACATACTATGTGTCCACAAGTCTCCACTCGGTGAGTGGGACAACCTTGCTACAATGCGGCTTGAAGACAAGTTCTCCAAGTACCTGGTCAAGGAGTGGGTTGCACAGTAGCTACACCTTGAGTGACAGCCCATGTTGTGGGAGGCCTTTTGCGATATCATGTGCCAGAAGTGCATCCAACATGAGGAGGTATAGTGCCCCTTCTACACGAACAAAGACTTCAAGCAGCTAGGTAGTATTGACGTGGGGATGAGTGTGCACCCTGGAGGGTCCGTAGAAGTGGCTGGTTCACACCACCAACTGTTTTTGGAGAGACTGAAACTGTGAAGGCAACTGGTTCCAAGGATGGCAGAAAACTGGTCAGAGAGTATGAAAATGTTTTTGGCCTCAGTTTACTAGGAATGAACTCTTGATCAAGGCTCACAAGCAGCGGAAATTTATAGCCACTGATCTAGGCTTTGTAGAACTTCAAATCATGAGAAATTTGAAGCTTCCTAGCAGATTGTATGGCTTCTATAATGTCCCTTAGTAGGCTATTCTTTTCCCCACCTAGGAAGGCATCCCTTCTCTCCTCTAGAAGCTTCTGGCCCTTCCTATAGTCCTCAGCTTGCTTCTAGTAGGAGAGAAGGTATCCAGAAGACCAAGACACCTCTAGACGCCTTGTAGGAAAAGTCACATCTTCTAGAAGGTGTGCCACCTTCCTGGACCTTACCCTAGCCTCCTAGAAACTTAGAGAGGATCTCTAGAAGTTGAGCTAGCTTCCTGGCACCTATTTCTCCGCCTCTCTTGAGGCACGGCAGAAATTCATCTTGTGGGACTTGAATCTGGACCCTGCCTCTAGAGGTAGACACCATTAATCTCTAAGTCACTCGGGCTTGTCTTTCTGGTGTTCCTTTTTGGAGTCACTCCTGCCATGGTGAGGATCATCACTCCAACAATCTCCCCCTTGCGCATCACCCATGGCAGTTTTCCATGCTTAACCTGCAACTAAAGAGGCTTGGGAAATCCCAAGCTCCATGCAAGTAGCATCATGCATGTCCTTGGGTTCCGCCTTTGTCATGTCATCAGCAAGCATGTGCTTTGTGCCAAAGTTCACAAGCACCACATCACCCTTTGCAACGAGGTATCATGCAAAGTGATATCGGATCTATATGTGCTTGGTCCTCCAGTGTAGCACAATGGTCGTGTTCAGGCTGATGGCACTCATGTTGTCAACGTCGGGCGTCGTTGGCTTCTTCTGCAGCATCCCAATCTCCTTGAGAAATCGCCGCAGCCATAGCGTCTCCTTTGTGGCTTCCACAAGCGCAAAATACTCCACCTCAGTGCTGGAAAGAACCACACAATCCTGCTTCCGGCTTGTCCAAGACACCGTTGCACCACCAAGCACAAAGACATGGCCTGATGTTGACTTGCGGTCATCAACATCACCTGCCCAGTCAGCATCGGTGTAGCCAACCAACTCGAGGGAGTCAGTCCGGGCTCCCCCTCCAAACACAAGTCGCGACTGTGTTGTCACCTTCATGTAGCGAAGGATTATCATGACCGCTTGCCAATGTAGCGGCCCCGAATCAGCAACATAGCGGCTCACTTGTACCTCGGCAAAGGCAAGATCAGGTCGCATCACCACCATGGCAAACATTATGCTGCCAACTGCGGACTGGTGCGGTACTCCAGCCATCTCCTCCTTCATGTCCTCCATGCTTGGGCCCATGCTCGTGCTTAGCTTACATGTCGTCATCGGCGGGCCAACTGGGTTGCACTCCTCCATGTTGTAGTGGTGGAGTACCTCCTACACTTGTTTTTCTTGACCCATCTCTAGCGTGCGTGCTTTGCGGTCCCACTTGATGGCGATGCCTAGGTAGTAGTCAAGCTCACCCATTTCTGTCATCTTGACCCGGCGGCCAAGCTGTTTCTTCAAGCTCTTAAGCTCCCCCTCATCCGAAGACACAAGGATGAGGTCATCCGCGTAGAGGATGCGATTTGGTGGAGCCCCGGCTGCTTATGCACGTACACGTTGTGATCCGCCTCGTAGCGCTTGAAACCAAGCTCACCCATGAAACTGTCCATTTTGAGGTACCACATGAGCTTTCTTCCGTCGATAGAGCGACTTGCAAAGCTGGCACACCTTCCCCTACAGCGTATCCACCCCCTCTGGCACCTCCATGTAGACTTCCTTGTCTAGGTCGCCAATGGGGAACGCAGTTTTGACGTCCATTTGGTGGATTTCATAGACGCGTGCCGCTGCCACCGAGAGGATAGTGCGGATGGAGGCAAACGTGTCCAATGGTGCAAAGGTCTCGTTGTAGTGCTCCCCTTTTCTCTGGATATACCCTTTTGCCACCAGTCGCGCCTTGTACCACTCCACATCCCACTCCTTTGTGAGCTTCTTTCAGAAGATCCACTGGGACCCGATAATATTCTCGCCCTCCTGCCAGTCAACCAGCTCCCAAGTGTCGTTCTCCTTGTGGGAGGCAAGCTCAAATTTAATTGCTCTCTCCCACTCAGCCGCACCCTTTTGCTGTAGTGCCTCCTTCACAGATTGATGTCCCTCTTGCGTGAAGAAGGCTTGTGCAAACCCAGTCCAAATGTCCTTGTCGGCATCATACCTCTTTGTCCTTCTTTGCACACAGCTACTCACCTGGGGTTGTTGAGGCGGTTGTTGTTCTCCCCTTTCGGTGCCATCCTCTCCATGCGCCTTCTCCCCCTCTCTCAAAGACCTTGGTTGACTTCCGGCCTTCACGTCCAGCTCCGGTGCTTCGGACTCCTCATCCCAACTGGCCGCTCACCCGTCGCTTGGGTGATCCTCTCTAGCTGGTGTTGCTGCAAGGACGTCACCCTTATTCACTTCCTTTGGTGTCTCTCCCTGGAGTGGCATCCACTCCCCCCTCGTGGAGAGACCTGCCTCCTTGTCCGTCAAACGGCTTTTCTTGTCGAATGTGACATTTTGACTCTGCACAATTTACTATCTCTTTGGGTCAAAGAGCCAATACACCTTGCTTCCGCTCTCATACCCAAGGAGAATACACAGGCGGATTCGTGGGTCCTGCCTGCTCCGCCCCTCGCGTGCCTGCACCAGTGCATCTGCAACACAACCAAATGTGCAAAGGTGACCCACAACCGGCTTCCTCCCGCTCCACACCTCCTGTGGCATCTTCCACGCCTTGCTCTCCTTGTCCTTCAACGGCTTGGTCGGTGCAAGGTTCATTATGTATGCCGCTGTCCGTTCCGCCTCCACCCAATACCACTGTGCAAGGCCGGCGTCGCTCAACATGGATCGCACCATGTTTACGATTATGCGATTTGCTCTCTCTGCGACGTCATTCTGATACTGGGAGTGAAGAGTTATTTCTTCCATTCAATCTCTTTGCTCATTATCTAGCCAATGCAGTCTGCATATTCACTACCGTTGTCACTCCGGAACGCCTTCACCTTCAACATTGTCTGCCGCTCCACATCTACCATAAACTCGTGAATGCATGCAAGGACTTCGCTCTTTTGCTTCATGGGATAGAGGTAGAGTTTGTGGCTGTTTTCGTCAATGAAGGCGAGGAAATAGCAAGCTCCACGGATGGCGCTCTCAAGTGGTCCACACACATTTAAGTATACCATTGCCAACTTTATCGATGCACGCATCCCCTTTGCCACAAACGGCTGCCGCATTGATTTTCCAATGATGCATGGCTCACACACGGTCTCCTTGGTTCCATCGAGGCCACTGATTTGGAGACCTTGCACCACCTCCATATTTGCCATCCCCTTCGCCGATGATTGAGGAATATGGCAAAGTCGGCGGTGCCACAGGTCCAGGTCTCCTTCATCCTTTGTTGCAAGATTGGCGGCAATGGACCCCGCCCGGCTGCCAGGGATCTTCACGCGTAGCAGGTATAATTCTTCCTCCCTCTTGGCGTGCAATCACCTGGCCTTTGCCCTCTTTACGGATGACGGTCTCCTTCTTCATGAAGAGCACCCAAAGTCCCTTGTTAGTGAGGCGACTGACTGAGAGCAGGTTTGCCCCAAAGTCGGGCATGCAAAGCATGTTGTGGATTGTGCTCGTGACAAGTTTGTCTTCCACAAATCACTCAATGAGGATGTTACCCTAACCAGTGGCCACCTCTGTTTTGCCATTAGCTACCGTTATGCATCTCTCCGAGGTGCCGTAGGTGTCAAATGAAGCCCTGTTGCATTGGGTGTGGTGGCCTCATCCGTAGTCAATGACTGCAACTCCCGGATCCTTCAAGTTGGTGGAGTTGTACGCCATGAGGGCTTGCTCATCTCTTTTCCCGCCCCGCTGCAACTGGTCTGGATTTTTCTTGGGGCAGTTACGTGAAAAGTGGCCCTCCTCGCCGCAGTTGAATCACTCCACCTTCTTGTCACTCTTCTTGGTACCTTGCTTGGCACCCTTCCACTTGTCGCCTCGGCCTCCACTGTGAGGATGAACTGTGTAAGCAGAACTCAATGCTGCTGCACTCTCTCGACCGCCACTTTGCATGCACTTATTGCGCATGTACTCAGCAACCTTCAGGTACTTTAGCTCGTCGCAAGGCCAACCTGTCAATTCGCCAGATAGAAACGCTCTAGAAAACAGGTCCCAACATGGGAGGCCACCAACCGCTCTTGGCATTGCAACCAAGACAACATATCACCCTTGAACGAGGAATCCATACTTTAGGTTTGTTCCGTTTGCAACCTCACAAAGTCGGCATCAAATGTTTTAGTATCTACCCTTGGTTAGACACTCTGTGAGGAATCTCAAAGGCAAGAACTGTAAATGGATGCATGCAGCGCACATGCTTTTATACTTCCAAAGCATTGCTAATGCTTCTTCTCATAGTGGTTCCACTGGAACCAACCTCGGCCTACATTCCTACATGGCGTGTCCTAAGGCTGCCAGGTTTCATCCTCAAGCCAGGCTCTAGTAAGCTTCCTATAAGCTTCCTGTCCCATTTTGGACCACAAAGAAAAATGCGGCCGTCGCAAGGATTGAGCCTGTGACCCATGAGCTATGGCGCCTGTTCCAACTAGGCCACAATGTTTTGTTTCCTATGATGATCTCCAGGGAACATACCCATTATGGATAGTGCATTCCTGACCTATCTCAGAATAGACCAAGGGGACGTACTTCATAGGGCAATGCATGCCTTGTCTTTCCCTGCAACCAGCCAGCTAGCCAGTGAACAAGGTGCATATCATTCAACAAATCTCTCCCTTGCACCTCTGTCCATCTATCGCTCACTAGGTTCCGTCGATGCCTTGGGGCTCACCCTTCCTCCGCCGCACTCCTCGTGCCAAATCCATGAATGCCTGCATAGTGCAAGTCGCTCTCCAGCGGCTTGGTCATGCAGTTAGCAAGCATGCTCTTGGTTGGACAATGCTGCAAGTCCAACACGTTTTTCATGACCAGGTCACGTGAGTAGTGGTAACGTATGTCGATGTGCTTCGCTCGCCGGCAGATGATCTCATCTTCAGCCATCGAGATGGCGCTCATGTTGTCCACGTGTACAACTGTGGTATCCTCCTTTGGCACTGTCATTTTGCCAAGCAGGTTGCGCAATCACTGAGTCTCCTTACACAACTCAGACAGAGCAACATACTCTGCCTCAACTGTGGACACGGAAACACAACCCTACTTCCTATTGGCCCATGAGATGGGAGCGCCATTCGAGATGTACATGCATTGAGAGGTGGATTTCTAGTCATCAAGATTTCCTCCCTAGTCAGCATCGGTGTAACACTTTAAAGTGAGGGGGGTCGTACCTTCTTGGCCTCAAAGGCCCATGTGCCGTGTCTTCTGTAGGCAGCGCAAGATGCGCTTGACTACCTGCCAATGTTGTGGTCCTGGGTTGGCCTCAAACCAACTCACTTGTCCCACAACATAGCAGATGTCCGGACGAGTACCTACCATGGTGTACATGATGTTGCCCACGACGGACTGGTAGGGGATGTCTTACATCTCCCTTCGTTCTGCTTCATTGCTTGGCGACATTGAGGCCTTCAATTTTGCATCGTTTCTCATTGGGGTTCTGACAGGTTTGTAGTCTTCCATGTGATAGCGCTTTAGTACCTCACCGATGTATTTGGTTTGTTTGAGTTTGATGGTGCCTTCTGCTCGGTTGCGGTGGATGGAAACCTCAAGGTAGTACTCGAGAGGACCCATGTCCTTCGTTTTGAACCTTTTGCTGGGGTCAGACTTCAGCTCATCCAGCAGCTCAACCGAAGGAGCGCAGATGATCAAATCGTCCACATACAGTGCAACGAGCATCAGCCCGCTCCCATCATCGTGCACATACATGCTCGGATCATTTTGGCAATGCTCGAAGGAGAGACCGGTCATGAAACCGTCCATCTCTTTGTACCATATCCTTGGGGCTTGTTTTAGCCCGTAGAGCGCTTTCACCAACTTGCACACCTTGCCCTCGGGAGCTTTGACTCCTTTGAGCACCTCCATCAGCACTTCCTTCTTGAGCTTCCCATAGAGGAAAGCTGTCGTGACGTCCATCTCGTGTATCTTCAGGTTCTTTGCGCTTGCGATGGTAAAGAAAGAGCGGATCAAGGCAAAGGCCATGAAAGGCACAAAAGTCTCGTCGTACTCAGAGCCCGAGCGTTGAGAGAACCCCTTTGCCACTATCATTGCCTTGAACCTTTTGATTTTGCCGTCTTGCTTCTACTTCACTCGGAGGATCCACTTGGATCCCACTACGTGGGCTTGTTGGGTCTATCCACCAGTACCCACGTGCCATTCTCGGCAATGGACGCAAGCTCACTGTCCACTGCCTCCTTCCACATGGCCGCATCCGTGCCCTTCATCCCCTCCACCACTGTGGATGGCTCTCCCTAAGCCATGCACGACCAGCTGAGGCCAGTCCAATCATCCTCATTTTACAAAGGTGCTTTCTTTGGTCGCAAAATGCGCTAGGGTACTCGTGCGGCTTCTTGCTTTGGTGCTGGTGCTTCCACAGGTGGTGGTGTGTCGTCGTTGTTGTCGTCGTCGTCGTCGTCATCAGAAGAGTCATCGGATTCCAAGCCAGACTTGGAAGCCCCGGACGCCTTGGTATCCGTGTCCATGTCAGATGTTGTATCATCCTTTGCAGCTACTCTCCCATTCCCACCACCTGCTGGCAAAGCGAGCCAGTTGTTGGGTGCTTGGTCTCCGGACTCAAGCAACACTATCCACTCTCCCGCCTTGGGAGCGAGGCTCGGGTGCAGCACCTCTCCCTTTCCAAGGGTTTGTTTGTCAAACTCAACGTCGCGTCTCCTCACAAGCTTCCCTGTTGCCTCGTCCCAGAGCTGATAGGCTCTGTGTGGCATGTCATACCCAAGCATGATGCACTTTTTGGAACGTGTGTCCAGCTTGCCTCCACCTTCTCCCGACTGGATCTTCACCCATAGAGTTGACCCGAACACCTTAAGATGAGAGGCGTTGGGTTTCTTACCTGACCATGCTTCTTCTGGGGTCTTCAGTTGCTTGTCTTGCTCCTTCCTACGCTTCCGCAGGGCGGTTGTTGGTGTGGGGTTCAAGAGGTAACAGGCCCTTGTTGCAGCCTCAACCCAAAAGTGAGGTGGGAACTTGGCGTCAAAGAGCATGTTGATTAGGTTCTGGTTCATTCTCTCGGCCATGCCATTGCTTCACACCATGTCGATTAGGTTCTGGTTCATTCTCTTGGCCACGCCATTGCTTTGGGGGTTGTAACGGATGGTTTTCTTGTGGCGGATCCCATGATGCTTGAGCCAAGGCTTGCATACCTCGTACTCCCCCCATTTTTGATGGCTCTAGTGGGTGTGGAGGCACCCTCAAGGATGCCTAGCTCTCACTGAAGCACGCTACCAATGTTTGGACAACCAATGGACACCAATGGTGGAGAGTGTGGAGCACAAGGATCACAGGCAAGAGTGGGCAGAATACGTCGCATTCAGTAGAACTGAATCAAAAGACGTTTTTGTTCGTTAGCATAGTGAGATTACATCAGAACCTTATAGCCTGTGGTCTAAGATTTCCAATGCATCAAGGCATGCTCAAAACGAAGCAGTAGAGCCCCTGCTACGGCCGTCGATGTAACCCTTGGTGGAGCCGTCCACCTTGCCTTGCATGCTAGGCAAAGGGAGGCGCTTCGATTATGACCCGTCGAAGCGCTTTTCCTCACCCAGAAGTCAAGGAGAGGTTCACCCTGGTCAAGGAGGTCCTTATGGTTACCTCATTCATGCCCCTGGTGCATTTGGAGCCCATTAGGAATGAACTCGGATCAGTGGCGGTGGAATGTCCTGCCACCCATGGCGGGTACCAGATTCCACCCGCCCGACACCTGGTTTTTTGGGCTAGGCTAACTTTCTGAATACTCACTCAATTTGAGCAATTAAAAGCTCGATCCAGCATGGAAAAAACCCAAGCAATCCAAATCTAAAGTCAGATCAGGTGTTTGACTACTCTTCAGTGGTCAAACCAGGGAGAACGATCAACGGCACTCATGGCAAGGGGCACACCATGTCAACAATCTCCCACTTGCACCACAGCCTTGATGCCCTGTCCTTGGAACCTGTAGCATTTTTAAACTTCACAGTGCAGGCCAAGATCCATGCAGCTTGCGTCGTGCCTGTCCTTGGAATGTGCCTTGGTTGTGGTGTCGGCAAGCATGCCGACGCCATGGAGGGGGGGGGGGGGGTCGCCGACTCCACCCACCCCCTTTCCAAGAGGAAATTGTATCAACTGAGTGTATTGGTGATTGTACGTGTATTTCCGTTATAGACAGGGGAGGGCTGGCAGACATTGAAACCCTTTCCCCTGTCTCCTTGAAATATAGAAGTATGTTCGGAGAGTGTGTTAAAAAGTGTATATGAGAGAAACTCTCAAAGCTATACAAGTGTATTTTCTTCTAGATGTTGATCGAATATCTTTGGCTTTCATTTTGTGCGGATGGATGGATCAGATCAAATAACAGTATCTCTGAAATCTCTATCAATTGACATCAAACGGGAACCTTGACCTCAAAGTAACCGATGCATTGTTTTGCTCTCCTCCCCCTCCCCAAACACCGGGAGTGTGTCAGGGGAGAGAATATGGGAGTGTATTGTAAAATCATGCATGTACACTGATGTATTTCTTGCTTGGTTTGACGGTTAAATACACTGGTGTGTTTTATCCGCCCCTGTCCAGATGCACTCCCATGTACACCATTGCAATGCAGATTCTTTTTTTGGAGGGAGGGAAGATTTTGACCACAACCCCACCTCCAAACGAAAAGTGTGTCTGATGGGTGTACTGGTGAGTGTAGACGAGAGACATTGAAAAACATGCCCAAGTTTTTTTTCAACATAATGATTTGGAGGCTCTTATGGCCGTTGATTCATACGCGTGGGAAGATAGAACAAGTAGCTGCCATATGTACTAAACCTCTCTTTTTGTACCGTTTGAGCCATACAAACAATGCGCTTGTTTCACTTTGAATACATCTTGCCATGATGGTGTACCTTTGGGAGGGAAGAAGGAGGAGGGGGTGGGCATGTTTCCTAGTCAATGAATATGTATTGAAACACCTGTCAATGTCACCTTTGCATGCTGAGTTATTCAAGCAGATCTTAAGGTCGGTACACAAAATATAGTATTGACCAGAATCATCTCTTTCTTTACGATATGTCGGACCACATAAAAACATTATTTGAATCCAATATTTCTACAGTATGTACATACATCTTTTTTTCTTCTAGATAAGAGGACACTTAAAGTTCACCGTTAACTTCCTACATCACATACGCATGATATTCATGTACATGAGACAAGAACCAGATTACAGGAAATGTATTTGTTGACAAGTTTATAGTTTTGGGATGGCTGGCCATGAATCGGCTGGAGTCTCCATGGCCACAAAAACTTCTACTAGAGTGCATTGGGCCATTTCCCATCATTTATTGCATCGTGTTAGTGGCATACCAAATGTTGCGTATGCCGAGTACGAAGCTACATGAAGTCTTTCATGTGAGACTATTGGCTCCATACACGACAGAAAGAACCATCCAGCCACCACTGGTAGTCCTTGCTACTGATTTCCAATACAAGGTCCTTCACCTACTCGAACACCAAGGTGTAGACCTCAACTACATGTTAGGAAGTACATCGTTCATTGGGCTGGTTTTGGACCAGTTCCTAACACATGAAAGCCTAAACCTCGCTTGCCCAATGGGATGGTCAACGACTACTGGAGCAAGTTAGCAGCTCACTCTGATTGATGTGTGACAAGAGGCAGCACCTGAACGCAAGACGAATGGACAATACTCCTGCTGGACATAATTCACTGACGGTGACCATAGGAGGTTGGGGACACTCAACATGGCTGTCGAGCGGGTACTACAGCCTGAAGGGGAGAGCCCACTAGTCGTGTTTGCCGACAACCTGCAACTTAAGTCAAAGTGACGTACACATGTTTGTCTATCTGGTAATTGAAGTTATCAACCATAGTTTACAATATTGACGTCTCACTGTCAAGCACTCTTATGTTTTGGCCATGACCCAGGGCAGTTCATAATAAATGGGGGGGAATGCAGTGGGAGGGCTAGTTTGGCCATCCCACCTCGCAATGGCAAGGGGGTGATTTTCAACCACCCCTTGCTATTGCAAGGGCTTGCTGGTAGCCAGCGACTCACTGGCCGCCGTTCGGCTGGCTGGACGGCCGACGGCCGGTCAGGTGACCACCAGGCCACCCGCCTGCTAGCCACCCACCATCGATAGAGCTGGTTCTTTGATTTGCGGCTGAGAGGCCGTGAGGGCAAGGCTAGTGGCCCTTTTCCCTTGACCTTGTCTGCCAGCCTTGCCAGCAAGAGCAAGGAATAAAGCAAGCAAGTGACAGGTAGAGAAATGCGAGAAAAGTCATAATTAAATTTCTGGACGTGCGTTGCTCGCAACGATTTCACGCCACCAAGCAACAAACAAAGCATACTTATGTTTAGTAAGAACACCAAGTTTTCAACATGGAAAAACTATGAGAACTCACAGTTTTGGGTAATTCCCTCTCGTTTGGAACTCAGAACAAGGGGACGAGGCAAACCCAAGAAAAGGCTTCCGAGGAATCAAAATATTCAAGTCTTCCTACGTTGGCCATTGATGATAACTGTCACTAGAGTGACGTGGAGAGAAAGCCTCCTCCAATAAGCTCTAGATGCCATTATTCAAACTCCAACAACAACTTTTGTACAAGGGCTGGAGTCACGTATGTTAAAATCTCTAGTATCATTCATTCTCAATTCTGTGGTTGTTTTTGCACACCCAACTCTACCAAAACTTGTCATCACAGTGCCACGTAGCTGTTACCGTGTGCAGGCCATGCATGGTGGATGGGTAAAATCTATGGAGCAGAAGATACCTTGGAAAATTGGATACTTGAGAAATGTTTGATGACTAGCAAGTTCATATGTGTATAGGAAGTATCGATCGCTGATTAGACACTCTTACAAGAACAGTTTTGAGGCAGGTTTTGTTGTCATTGGTGTATAGAACATGCAAGTGACCTCTTCACTGTATCCATGTATACACACCATATTTGTATGAGAATACAAATATGGTGTACACTGTGACGTGTAGCTCACAGATGTTGCATCAGTGCAAAACTAATGGAACATGCTCTGCAAACATCTCAGTCGAGTGCCAAAATGACGCCTACTGCATACAATCAGGATTCGTATGAGAGCGTAGTTGGAATTATCCACTCAATTTTACTTGATTCTTGGCATACATGGTTCAACACATGTTAGCGGAGCATGTGCCCACTTACGCTCGTGGTTGATGTGGCCGAATGGTCTCAGTCATGTACGCTTAGACATGATGGATGATTGGTGATGCTGGGTTTCTAACCCTACGGAACCACACGACTTGTTTATTCTGGCATGTGAGAAACCAATGGCGGCACATTTGCGAAACAGTCTGGTTCTATCCTAGGATGGCGTCCAGGTCCCACGTCGATCTCCTTGCATAGGTGGCCTAGTCAACAGACAAAAATCACCTTGCTACCCTGTTACCCACTCACTTGTTCGTATATCTTGCTAGATGTCTCTAAGGCAAGGTGTCTCCGTTCCATGACGAGTGTGCATTCATGCTTTCATTCTTTGCCACACCTGTTGTTCTAGCAAGCCTTGACCTCCTACTAGTTTCAGATTTGGAAGTAGAAGGTTCCTCGCAATGGGAGGACGTTCTCAGCTACAGCTGCCACACATCTTACAGCAGCCATAGACATTGCGGAGCAGCAGCGGTCTAAGCACATAAGCGGGCCCTTACCCGCACGAGTCCTTTGACAGCCATAGCTGCCTCTTGCCTGCAGCCTTAGCTCATCATTGTGTACCACCTGGACACCCTTGATGCGGTCACCATAACAGCAACATGGAACATCCGCACCAGTGCTGTTGCTGTTGCAGTTCTGTCATCTTGTCTTTGCAACAATAGCCCACAGCTTGCTTGCACCTAGCTGAATCTGTCGCACTAGCTGTGGAAGTATTGTTTCCAATGGCACAGTACCCAATAGCAGCAAAGCTATAAGTTCTCGGTGGACTGGCACTCGTTCTATTACTAGTGTTGTCGTGGTCTTCCCGTGGCTTCAGCTGTTGTCTGCAACTTTGACTTGTATCCGCACTCATTGCGTAACAGCAACAGCGTCATAAGTTCTCAGCGGGCCAACACATGTGCCATCATTGTGGCAGCCTCTGTTGCCTTGTGGCTGTAGCTGCCGCTCACGACTATGGCATGCATCTGCATCCGTTGCCCATGCCAACAGCAGCAATGCTCTAAGCGCTCAATGGGCCAGCTCCCATGCCATCACTGTGGCAGTCTCTACCACCTTGTGGTTGTAGCTCCTGCCCACTATGTTGATGTGCATTTGCACCCGTTGCTCATAGCAGCGGTGGCACTCCAAGCACTGAGTGAGCCTGCACCCACATAATCACTATGGCCATTACTGCCACCTCTTAGCTACAGCTGTCACTCGCTACTTTGATTTGCATCTCCATCCCTCGTTCACAGCAGCAACAACACTCCAAGAGGTCAGTGGGTGTGCACCTACACCATAGCAGCCGTTGCCGTCTCGTGGTTGCCGCTGCCACTCGCCATCTTTACGTGCACTTGTACCTATTGTTGTTGCTCCAGCTGCTTCTTCACAGTTGATGAGCAGCTATCCAGAAGGGAATTTTTTTTGGGTGTGTTGGTGGCTTAGACAGCCTTAGAGGCGAGGGAACCTGTGCTGCACCTTTGAGGGATTCCTCCACTCTCTTGCGGGGGCTTTCGGTCAAATGACTGTGCCCGATGTGACAAGGTCACACCAGTTTAGATACCCATGGAACTTATGTCCGCATGGTTTAGGTGGGACTCGCACCCGCTAAACCTCACCCCTAAGAGTATCTTTACCACGGGTCATAACCCTGCGGTTGGGGGTTCAACTGTTGCTTTTACACAGTCCCCTGAAATACTCGTCCCCCCTGGTTGTGGTTGTTGTGAATCCAGATTGAGCGGAATAGGGGATGCAGGATGAGGTGGGGTGGTTTGAGTTTCTGATCAGATTGGCAGAGGTTGGTAGAGCTTACCAGTTGGCCGAGCATCTGGTTGAGAGGACCATTTCTAGGTAATTCTGACAGGGATTACAGGTGGAGATTGAGCTGAAGTGTAGAAGCCGCCGATATTCTGTGGCATAACATTGCTGTGGGGTTCCGTAGGTTTGGTGTCAGGTTTAAAGAAACATTGCTCCTATATGCCCATATTTCTCTTATGGTGATAGCCTGCAGCAGCTGCCACCATTTGAAGTTTTGATGATTATGTTGGAAAAGAAAGGGTGTCATTGTTTCTACTCCGCATATTAGTTGCATTAACTGCTTCATTCTTGTATATTGTGTTTAAGTTTTGTGGCATTGGCTGAAAGCATGTGTGATAGTTTGGATGTGTAGGTTACATAGTGGGCACATGTCTTCAAAAGGTTGTAGACGAAATTGTAGTCGAATCCGAACTTGGATGCTTCTGATTGCTATTCTTACTATGATTTCTCTGGGTTTTGGGGGTATGAGGCTTGTTTGTAGCGTTTCTTGGAGGAATTTTAAGGTAGGGGGGGTTTCGTTCTCTAGAGACTGTTTCTCCTGATATGGGAGAAATTGTTGGTTAGGAGGGAGAAACGATTGGTAAACTGCCATTGGTTTTGGTTCTTTCATTGTTTGTGTTCTCCGGGATGGAATCATTGTGCCGTTGCTATACCTGATGAAACACCCATCTTCGACATGAACGGGGGTTCAGATTCTTAAATCATGTATTGGTGTGTCCGGAAAAGTAGTCGTGCTAGTTCTCTCTCTGGTAAGACTGTTAGTGTTGACATGATGTAGAAATTTCCTTCCCTTGTCATCTTGTAATTGAAACCAGGTGGTTGGTGTGTGTATGTTGTTATGCACCAATACGATGACAGTAGCAAGTCGTCGGTGCATGCTCATGTGATTATGTTTAGCCAGTCGCTCGGTAGGCATTTAATGATGTTGTCCGGAGTGGTTGTGTCTTGACGCATTTGTGGGTTGAAGAGTTTTGGCACGAAGGAGCTGTCACTTGTCTTCGGGATGAAACGATTGAAGGCTACGTAATTTTCTAAAATCTCACCGTGTATTCTCCTTGGATGTAGGAAGCTGCTAAAACACAAATTGCTACCAAACTAATGATGGAAAGAAATTTCCCCTAAGGGTAGCTGAACGATCTTCGCTCTGGGTTCTCCGCTGGAGCCCGAGCCCATCCCTAAGTCACTCATGGCCAAAAATGAGCGCAACAACATTGACAGTATTGTGTACTACCATATTGTGCTTGATATCTGGTTTTTCTTGAATTCAAGAATTTTGATTAGGGTTCAAGTCACATATACCCAAACAGTATACAAATAAAACTTATTTGTCCATCATCCGGCAAAAAGTAACCTAACTACCCATCGGCTGCCGCTACCGCCATGTATATAACAAAGAAAACAGGTGAAAGTGCATGGCGAGGCCGCATGCCATGCGTTGGCAAGGCATGGCATGCGGCGCCCCCCGCTTGTATCACAAACCCCTTCGGTAAAGGGTTTGTGATAATAGTAGGGGGAGGTTTTTTTATAATTTGAGGGGAGTTTGAGACTCCCCATGTGTAGAAAGGAAACCTGCTGGGCCCAGCTACCGCGGGGCCCAGCAGGAGCCCGTGCATAACTAAAATCCTAAAACCTTGAATGTAGTTTGGGGTAAGGTTTGATTGCCGTTTGTGCATGAAAAGGATAGGTTTTTGTGTAGAAGAAAATGTAAGAAAAGAAAGAAGGGTGTTTTTTCTCGATCGCGAGGGATCAATGACCCCCTTTTTTTCACGCAATCCTCCCAGTTCCATTTGTGGGTTTTATGCTTGGTGCGGGCTCTGCCCGCAAAAACCATACAAAATCCTAAATCAAGCTGGGGTGTTTGCTTGTAAAAAGAGAAAAACAAAGGGGACATCACTCCCTCGCAATTCTCGCGTGGGCGCGATAACTTCATGTGTTTTTCTTCTTGCTTGCCCGTCGACGCATGCCACGACCGAGCTTGAATTCTGACTGTGTTTTTTAGTTTTTTTTTTATGCTGAGCATATGAGAGTCACACTTTGCGTTTTATGGGTACGTGAGCTATTTGGCCCTATTGATTTCCTTTTTTTTACCACGGTTTTTTCCTCAAAAAGGTATCTAGGCGGAACTTTGGGTTTCATTGAACGAAGGTTCTAGATTGTTACGTGTGATGTTAACCGCTCTCAGAGCCGGGTTTAGAGAGCGATTCAGTGTGACGTGGTTGTCATGGCATGGCAAAGTGTGTCAGACTGATGTGTCGCTTGCTTGCAGGCGCTTTTGCTCGAACAAGTCCCAGCATGAAAACTTCCCAGAAGGTTGTTTTTTTTTGCGAGTCACAGAGTTTTGGTAAGAATTTCTTAAAAAGGGTATGAGGCCAAGGCAGAGCAGGAGCTAAGGTTACGCATCCAACATGGGAGAGGAGGCGTCCAACCTCCCATAGGAGTTGTCACTAGATCCAGCACGCAGACCTTGGTGGAGCAACACAAGCTGCTCACACAAAATCGAGTAGGTCTCAATCGCGCAGCCATCTTCCTTCTCTAGTTGTCTCTTGCCCTTGTTATATCTCACCATCTCCATCTGACATCCTATATGTTGTAGAGATAATGTTGAACTCTAGTGTTGTTTTTACCTCCACACTTGCAACAATTTCTTGTGCTAGTCGTACACACGATGGCACTGTCGCTATTACAGCCATTGGGAAATACACAGTAGCCATAGTTGATCAAGGTCCCCTTGCTACAATCGTTGTTAATGTAGTTACACGAGTTGCTGCTATAGCAGACTTCGTAGATGCAACAATTGCAACAACCACTGCTAGCTCCAGTGTATTGACCACAATTAACTCCTCTGTGTCATAGGGCTCGTCTAGGAAATCAGCATCGATATCCAGCCATAACGTTTTCATCCTTGTTTCTACAACAGTAGCAGTCCCCACCCTCCCAGCTGCCGCCCTTGCAAGTGCTACGTACCTTCTTGTTTCCACAGCCTCCAATCTGGCCATCATTGCAGCATCCATCATGTCTACTCTTCCTCCTCTCTTTTCTCTTTGCCAATAGGCTTGGTGAGTGTGTCTCCATGCTTTTGCCCTCTCTTCTATCTCCTTATGGGGATGTTTTTGGTTCTAGGCCCGTTACCTTGCAGCACAGCTCTAAGTTGATCCAATCACCACTCCCATCTTCCAAAGCCCACAGGGATGGGGGAAACGCTGTCAATTTTTTGTTTGGTATAGTCAAGAAACTGCCACTATCCAGTTGACAGACACAATGTGCTGCACTGCAAGTGGAAGTGCAGCATAAAAACACTACATTATTGGAAACACTCACTACCTAGTTTGTAGCCGAAGAGTGGTCACTTCACGAACAAGGTGATCACTTTTGCTGACCAGATTGGTGGTATGGTCTCAAACCTCTTACAACTAACATTCCACTATATGCGTCCTGCGTCTACTATCGTTGACATCACTGCCACCTTTTCCACCACTCTTGCTTCCACATCTCTTGAGTGAGAGGTAGTCAACTACCTCTAGTTTCAATCAATCTAATCCCATTGTAGCAACAACCGCAACCCATGCAGTAGCAGCCAAAGCCCTCACTTTGAATAAGAAGTTCCAGCCTAATTGTTACACGCTCTCACCTTGCTTTATGTCTTATCTTCCATTTTAACCTTGGGAAGTACAATTCAATGCATGGACACAAGGGGAGCATTTGTGGGAGTACTACCATAAGCCTAACACCTTTGTGAATCTTCCATTTGTTCCTGTCAAGCATGAGCCCGCCTGCATTGCACGAGCACCTATCCATGCTAGATCTCACGATCTAACTAATGTGGTTGGGTCCTAAAATGATGACATAGCACACTGCATTCTCGCTAACCCGATTTTTTCTTTACTCTTACTGATAATGGTACCACCGTCACACATCACGTAGCATAGGGTGTCCCAACCATCCACTTCAACACGTTGTCTATGCATTCCAATGAGACTGCTGATACCTACAGGGCATGCAATCTCGAGCTGTTGCGTGACCTACACAAGGCAGCATCTGAAAAGCTACTAACCATCCTTTCCACTGTTAACGGCCTCATCCCCGAGCTGTCTGACATCTTCCGAGAGGTCAGGGTCTCTAAGCTCGAGCATCTTGCTGCCAAGCCCATCCTAGCTAATTCTCCGCCAGACACTGCCCTCTAGGAGTTCATAGTACAACATCTCACCAATTGGTGGGCCACATAACATAACAAATGTGTCCATTGTGCCACCATTTCTATAGCCACCATAGCAGAATTCTCCTCCTCCTCCATTACATCCTCTATCTCGTGTACCTCCCCCGCTTCTACTCCCTCCTCTTCCACGCCGGCCTCTTCCCTGGTGAAACTGGGAGGGAGCAGAGGTTGGGGGAGGAGCAAGGAAAGTCAGTCTAGCATTGGGGCTGGTGACGCATATGAGTGTCGTAGTAAAGGAAGGGGTTCCAATGCCTTCTCCTCCTCTGCCATCTCATGTCGTACTATGACGTGCTAAAACTGTGGCACTATAGGCACTTTGTGCCAAAGATCCTTGCATCTCCTAAAGTTGCCTCTTTAGCATGTGCCATGCAAGTGCACTGGATGCATTTATCCAGAGGGAGTGGTAGCGCTTCCCGTGCCGTTTCCTCCACCTCCTCTAGCCACAGCCACCCCCGCTCCACAATTGTATCGGCTTACAGTCGCATCTTGGCCACCTTCCTCCTACCCTATCCCCATATGTGGCCTCTAGAATTTGGGGGCTCAACCTTCCACAACACCCATTCTGCATCCTGCTTTCCACCATCGTGTGTCTCACCGGCCACCTCACAGCGCTGCCAATCATCCAGTGTCATCAACACTTCCAACCTGCCTGACGACAACCACTAGCTTGACGCCGGACTGTCCCATCTTGTGTAACAGCATCACCCTTGTGCTTGAGGAGACAAGTGTGCATGTACATGTCTAAGGTCACTTGCGTGTGAGTGTGACGGAGCTCTCTGTGGCTCCAACCTTGGTCATGTCCAGGGGTTTCTTCCTATTGAGGTTCTGTGGATTGAGGAGTGGCAGATCATTTGTCTACCTTGTTGCGTTGCCGCTTGTGATCAATAGCTTTCACCACCCTCTGCCACTATTATTGTCAATCATGTTCCCTAGTCTAGGCGTGTGTCGGGTGGATTTTGGATCTTTGAATCAGGAGCCACCCATCACATGAGGTTCTTACACGAGTCCTTTGTCTCCTTGGGTCCTATTGGCATTGTCTGTTCTGTGGAACCTAGGAGGGAGCTGTTTGTACCTGATGTGTTGTATGTGCCCTCACTAGTGTTGAGTCTACTCTTCGCTATGACCATAGTGTTGGAAATGCTGAGTACTTGATTATCTATCCAAACGTAGCACATGAATGGTTGTTGGCAACGGTTTTAATGTACACCTTGTCTCGGTAACTGTTACATGGGAATCAAAAAACTCCATTCCTCTATTAATCTAACAGAAGGCCTTTCTAAAATATTACAATGATTTCTTATGCTTCAATGACCATTGTCAGTCTTTCTGTTTGCAATCATAGTTGCTATGGTTATTGTAACCATTCTACCTATCTGGACCAAAGCTGACCAGGGCATGGACTTCTACCAAAGTAATCCTCATATGTGTCACCATTAAGAGTGTTGAGAAATGCTGATTTGAGGGTTTTGGTAGCTATGGAGGGATGAAGGTCTTCCAAGAGAACATGTGGGTTTTCATACTGTTCAGAAATTTGTCTGAATTGTCTCACTAATGTATTCAAACATTTGTTACATTCGTTGTTATGAACAAGAAACTGGTTACTTTCTTGTAGATGGTGATAGCTTTTTTTCATGTACCCAAATAGCATTTATTGGAGGATGCCACACAGTCTCAAGAACGGTGAATGCTTCATCATTGTAACGTCATGGAACTGGGTCTCACTCCCATGAAGAAAGATTTGATTCCACTCATTTCTGCACGTATGATGGCATCATACATGCACAGGACGCTTCTCTTAGAACAATGAGAGTAAAGGAAGAAGGACTTGCTATGTCTCTTAAAAAAATGGCATTGCGACGTGCACTAGGGAGCTTCATCGTAAGAGGGATGCATATGTACAGGCCATAGAAGTTTGTGGTAAAGGATGTTGGGAAGTTCAGCATCGAGGCAGAGAATGACTTGCTCCAACCCATGTTATCACAAAGCGAGATATTTCTGGATGGTAGGAGTGTGGCTTGCCAAATAGGAAATCATGGAACCCAAAGATTGCATAATAGCTTGTTTCTTCGTCTTGCCATTCATATTGGGAAGAAAAAATCCATGAAAAGGATGAAGATGCTGATTGATGGATGTTACTTTGTCATAAGAAAAGGGGATCACATTGGGAGTTCACAGCGTCAGAGGTGATGGCAAATCATTTGGAAGAATTGGACGTAGGTGATGTGGATAAGGAATGTGTTGGTGGCACTTTGGGTTGGACTGTGTAAACATCACGATCACAAACAAATGAGAATATGCTAGCATATGCAGAATATCTGGACATGGAACAAGGAGGAGAGGAATTAACTAGAAAACATCTATGCGGTTGTTCATGATGTCATTTTTCCTATCGATGTCAAGTGCACTTTGTGCATGTTTGTGTACTTGTACACATTCCTACCAGGTAGTCAACCGATTGAAAAGATCAACCCACGTCAAACAAACCCTTCCTCCCATGGTGGGAACAAATAATGTACTGAGTCAATATCTATATCAATGTCGACCCTCGATATTGATATCAGTGTCAGTATCGAGGGTTGGTATTGATACGGTATCAATATCAACCCTCTAGGGGGGTCCCCCATGATCCCCCCTCTCCCACCCCCTTCCCACCCTACGACCCAATGTATCGAGGTCAACATCGGGATATCGATATTAAGCTTTGTGGGAAGAAAAAAAAATGAATGTAAAAATATCAACATCGTTATCGATATCTAGAATGTTACCATCAAGATATCGATATCGACAGTATTCCTACCTTACTTACTCCATTATGAGCGAGAAAATTAGGTCGGATGATTGATGGAGAGTGTCGACCACTCCGCACCGGCCATAATTCCAGTTCAGCTCCACCTTTGCATATCGTTACCCAACTACCCTTAATTCAAGAATGGCCAATCATTTGTCCTCAGCTGTTCACATTAGACTTGAAAAAGACACATGTATCAAAACGTGTGCCAATTCAGGAGGTACCATGGTACCATGAACCGTATCAATCTGTTCATGCTGTTCAATGACCTTCTTCACTAGCTTGAAACTTACATGAACGAGGGTTGTAAGTAGAGTGTCCATCCAAACAAATGTTTTTCGCTGTCATTAGAACAAGTAGGATGACCAATCCTTTGTATTCAGAAGTTAAGGAAAAGATGCGATGTTTGGCTCCCTCGCCATCTTGATGAGCCACAAGCATTGCTGCTCAAGCATGGCGGGGATGGTCATGGTTGATTTTTTGCAATTCTTGATCCCTCGTGATATCGGAATCAATAAATGACCTCCTTCTTCTATTTTCCCAATGCGCAAAATCTGTTTTGTCATTGATTGACACAAGTCCCAAAAGTCAAAATATGGGTTTTTATGTCCTTACATGTACGACCCACCGCATGTCGACTTCAGGATTTCTACATCGGTCAGCCAAGGGCATTTCGTGCCACCTACCACAACCTCTGGTGTTTATATGTAGAAGTGCTTGAAAACATCTACCACTTTCCATCATGATCGACAGCAGTGATGCGAACCATATCCATGTTTTGATGTTGTTTGGCCATCTTCTTGACGCTTTTGGGCTTATAAAAAACTGGGCCTCGATGTTCTTGAAGCTCCATAAATTCTTAGCACAGCTTCTTGAAGCAGTCACTCACAGCACAACCTCGCAAGAGTCACTCGGCTCGAGCGTCAAGGACCCAAATAATGCCTCATTGTGATTCCCATCATTGTATGCATGTTTTCGACTGATCAGACAATTTCCATCAAAGTACATTTTGTGCTAAATACAAGTAATCAGTTCATCCAAATATCTCAAGTTTTCTACTAATCTACACCTCATCCTTGCCAACCACCTACGTTCTGCCAAGTGTAACACTTCGTATCAGAATGGAGAGGTGTTGGGGGGTAGCTGATGCCTTACATATCAGGTGACTTCCTCACACAAGTCTTTAGTGCATCTCCACTGTTCAAATTGTCATAGATGACCACAGTGAAGGGTACAAGCGCACTATATGACAAACCAGACATTAGCAGCATCTTTTGTGACAGATGGCACAGCACTGACAAACCCAACATCCAACCTGGTGATGGATCACTCAAGCTCAGCGAACCCCTCGTCCCCGATGTTATCCATCAGGACAACATCTAGCAGAATGGGAGGGACTGGCCGACAAGCCCGTATTGATGAATACTTGTATCTAAGTTTGTTAGGGCTCGAGAGCCTCAACACCCATCTGTCCCAGCAAACCAACACAGCAATGGAAGAGCTTTGGATTTTTGGTGCAAGGAAAGTAGTGCTCACCAAGGGAAACATCCAAATTTTAAGTGAATCCCAAACTTGATCGACACTTCTGACATCGTTAAATTCCACAAACACAAGGTGAACGGCAGGCAAGGTGTTTCTGATGAGTATGGAGGTATAATTCACCACTGTTGGGGTCAACAGTGACCAAACAAATGTTGAATTCATGGCCTCGCTTTTGTATGTCACGGCTTCAAGTTGGTGGTCTAATCTAGAGGTCGACCATTAGCAACAGGACACCGGCGGAGCCAAATCAACACTCACGCGACCACCCTCACATCATCGACCATGGGTGTATTGCCTCACAAGCTGGTAAATCCGATCTGGCACGACTCCCTCATGCCACAATAAACATGGATCGCCTTTGTGCATGCTACACTCACCCATTCTGGAAAGAACAAAAAAGAGTTATGAAGCATAGTACAGGCTCCAATGCTTATCCTGGCAATCCAGTGTGGCGTTTACGCATGTCCACTCAGAAAACTGTACTTATTGATCGCCCGACTTAGTGGCCCACATTGCCGCATATAGAGCTTCTTGAGATTGCAAAGTTCAACAAAGGATATGAGGACGACCATCTAGCAATATTGCTACGGATGTAAACAAGGGATTGTAAACGTCACTGAATGGCACCATCACTACTGGACGGAGGAGCTTCTCAGAGCGATGTAAGCAACGACATGGTTTGGATGCTAGGTTTGCAACTTGAGTTGGGAGCCACCAGCCGTCGAACTCGCATACAACTCCACCAAATCCACATCGATTGGTAAGATCCCTTGTGAAGTGGTGTATGGAAAAGGTCATACCCCTCTTGTTTGTCAAAAGATAGCATGTCAATGTCGCATGGATGCGGCATCAACATGTTGACATCACGTTTTTTTACCCGATTATTACAAGATCCCCAATAGAAAGGTTTGTCGCTTTTCCTCAGTGGTTTCCATGTAGTTTGCACTAGGGGTCCAAGTTTCGCATGCATTGAAGGGGAACCTGTTGGGCCCTGCTATCGCGAAGCCTAGCACGTATCTGTGCAAAAACAAACCGTAAAACACTAGGAGTAATTAGGGGATGGGTTTGTCTCTAGTTTTTGCATCAAATGAGGGTACAAGGTTGAACAAAATGTAGAACAAAACAAGAAGGGATGTTTGACCCACCACTGATGGAGCGAGGATTCATACGGATGCCCGTCGGCCGGAATCTCCGGTGGAGTCCCTCCCCCCCCCATTCCCCCCGCCCCTTGAAAACCCATTAGCTGCCCGTTCCATTATGGCCCTCAACCGGGAGGGCCTCGATCAGCGAGAAAGTGGGTGGGCATGTGGGCTATGAGAGACGGAGGGGGGTGGACGAGGTGGGGGGGGGGTGTGGCGGTTGGCAAAATGCTGACCGTTAGGAGGCCGCCGCCAATCTCCTTTCCGACCACCACTTGATGCTATTGTGGGCCTCCATCACGACGTCTACAATGGAGGGCCCCATTATAGCAGGGCATGCCCGTTTGCGTCATGCTTAAGTAGCGACATGCCTTCTTGTTTGAGCATGGTGAAAATGGGGGGCCACATAGGGCTTTTTATTGCCAGACAGGGGTGAATAGGGCATTTTTTTATGACAGAGAGGTATATAAGGCTTGTTGTTCCAACAAAGGGACGAATGAGGCTTATTGTTCCGACGGTTGATGCGGGTCAAGGGTGACAAAGTACGGGGAATTGGTGTGTTCACCATGTTTTGACAACAATGCTCTTGAATTGAGGGTCTCCATGTATGGTTTTCAATCTTCTCCCTCTAAGGGGAGCAGGAGCTCAATGATTTCATCAAATGGGACATTTGAAAAATGGAGGTGTTCCATCTAACGTACGTGACCTTGTTGAAGCTGTGTTTGTCGACATACATAACGAAGCTCTTTTTCCCAACTAGTTTCACGCTATTGATACAATTGCATTTCAATGTTCGTATGGAAGTTGGCACCATGGTACAATACCATGATACAATGTTGTAGTATGATGAAAGGGTACCTTGACAATCAATACTGACACTAAGTACCAGAGAAACGACAATCTAACGTAGTACATGCGATACTACGGTAATGGTAGTGTCGATATGAGCTCTATGTGCAAGTGGAAAAGGGTGTGGAGTACGTAACCAAAGTTATCCTTGGCTGAGTATGTGGCCAAGTGGCATGGCTACGACATCGCGCACATCTACGAGCCATACGACAGCTTGTAGGATTATGATTACCCGATCGACGGCCTATAATGTCGTCAGTGGCCTATGTGTGCTAATGCAAGGGGTCATTGTGGTTTGAATGGGAAAAGTGTTACGTCTATGAGGTACACTAGTCCGTAGTCCACGACTGGACATTCTTGTCATTGCATTCATTGCCCATCGCGTGTTGACCTTTATATGTTTTTGGCCATTCTGCCGATGGAATTTTGGCCAACACAGACATTCGTAGTCCAGTTCCAAAAGTTTGAACAACTTTGATTGCCTTGTGGAATGGTTTTCAGATGTCATGTAAATAATGTTGATGTTTGGATATATTTTGGTTGACTACTCGACTACTCCAGTTATTTATAAAACTATAAAGCGATATTCTCGACCTTCCATGACTTCTTAGTGGAGCTTCTAGAATCAGCCACTTATAGCGCGATCGCGCACGGGTCGCTCAACTTGAGCACCATACACCTCATTCTCATTTGTTGCATTGTATACATGTGCCCCACTGCCTAAATACTTGTCATCGAAGTACACCTACTGCTTATTACAAACTTCCCGTCTTTCCAGTATCCTTGAATTGTCTTTTTTTCCTCACATCATTCATGTGAACACATAATGGATGAAATGTATAATCATTAGGTGTTTTGTAAATGGACACAATGACCCTTCTACTCAATTTGTGAGTGTGTAAGCGATGCCTTATCCGGCCCTTAAAAACAAGACCCCCACGACTAGCGGTTTAGAAAAATACAAGAGTAACTACTCACTTCGCCATGCTCGATCAATGGCATGCGCTACTTGTTGAGCAAAGGAAGGTGGGGCATGTCTACACCCCTCTCGATTCTCGCCCCCATGCAAAAAGAGCGACCAGGCAATATGCATGTTCTTGAGATCCAGCATAATTGATCCTTATAAATCTTTTCGCAACACACAAACCCCCAATCTAACATGCAAAATGCAGTCAAACCCTACCTCGTATTACACTGGGTGTTTTAGGATTTTAGTTTTGAGTAGGCTCCTACTGGGCCCCGCTATCGCGGGACCCAACATATTCTCTTTCAATGCATGGGAAGTCTCTGAACCCCCGTGCAAACCACATGCAAGCCGCTCCCCTACGGAATTCACACCCCCTTCAAAAGAGGAATTTGTGAATGTTAGGAAAGATTGTATACGTGAACATGTCGAGGTTGCATTGTATGTAGCGTCCACATGCTGCATTCTCTCACTATTTGTGGGTAGAATGTTATTCTTTCGAGGATAGAAAGCAAAGGGGGTCTTATTCTTTGAACGCCAGACCAGGCAGCTTTTTTTCCAAACGTTGGGTAGGGTACACACACATTTGTATGTTATGGGCAATCTTTACATGTACCTTTCGTAATTGTCGTTTTATGGTTGTTTTTGTGGGTCTTCTAGATGGTACTTTTCGTAAGTATATGTGTCATTTCCTATGCTCGCAATAGATTATACGTTATTGCAAACATGAACATAAGCTTGTTAAATTGTGGAGTTCAATACAAAAGAAGTTGCATCTAACAAGTAACAAAACAATGCCATATCCATTTTTATGGCCATACCAATCGGCGACGCAAGTTTTGGGTTGAACAAAGCGAGGGGGGGTGATGGGTCATCTTGGTCGTCATGACGATTGATATATAGCGATCAACCGTTTTTTAATCGTCAACTTCCATTGGCAAATTTTTGATCTTATATGCTTACGTGGGCTCCGCGCGTGCAAGCACATACATGCACACCCGCATATGGGGGTTTGCGAGTCGAAGAGAAAAAGAAGGAAAATGGGTAGTTGGTGGATCACAATCGAGCAACTTTTCAGATAATCTTGATGGATAATAATACCCATTTTGATGTGTTCAAACTGCACCCAAACTCTACCATCATTTACACACGGAATATTAGGTGTTTTGCTTTCCTATGCGAGCTCTTGTTGGGCTTTGCAGCATCGGGGCTCAGCAGGTTCCCTTTCAATGCACGATGTGTTTCGGTCCCCCCACACAAAAGCCTTGTAAACCTTTGTGAGAAAAATCACAAACACATCTCAAGGAGGGTTTGTGATCTTCCTTTCACATCCAAAGGCGTCACCATGCTGTTGCTAAATGGCATGCGTTGTCTCTTGCTAGATATAGCGTTCATAAAGAGGGAAAAGTTATAGATTTTAGTATGGCGTGGTCAATGTGGGAAACGTTGATTTGGCGATAGTTATAGAGAATTACGTGGATAATCATAACAAGCTACCTAAGCTCCAACTATCCATACAATCTCAAATTATGTTCGGTGTCACAACGCCCCTTAGCAACTAGGAGGCGCGTCACGAGTTCCCTTAAAGTTTTAGGAGTCGAAGGTCGTCATTCGGTATCGGCGGTCACACCGGAGACCTGAACATCTTACCTCAGCAGGTTATTATGGAAAAATAGTTTAAAAAAATTCACGATGGGAGTCTGTTACTATTGACCCATGTTGTAGAGTTGGACCACTCGCACGACTTAGGTGGTGTACCAGAGCTGGGACAATGTCGTATGATGTAAAAAATTGTTGTGTAGGGGGTGATTTTTTCGATGTAGACTATTCACCCGCGCATTCATACAACCAATTTCCAAGGCATAATTTGCGCGCTTTGAAGGGTTTTTCCTCCAGCTTCCATATACATTGCAATTCTGGGCCCATGGTTGTAGAGGTTGGCGTCCATGGGAGGATTTGAACCATTGGCCTGTAACTTTCCGCGCAGCTGCCCAAAAAGTCGAATCGCAACGGGCATTCTGGCATCGCGCATAACGAGCAACTACGCTACGCAAGCGCCGACTGGACTTTTTGCCGATCCAGGATTCTCGTTCACGTTAGAAACTGACGCATCTTGTCAGCAACTAATTCTGCCATTACCCTTTTGCCATGGACTCTCAGCGTCCAAAGATAATCGCAAGGCGAGCTTTGATTCAGCAAGCCACTGTCATACACACTCGCCTCTTTCAGTTACTTCAAGCCATCATCGCTATTCTCATACGGCGCCTACTCACACGGAATCCCAGCAGGACAATGCTGACTGGAAGCTTCGACGATGTCTCGTGGATATCCAAGCTACGACAAGGGCACCCTCAACGTTTGCACAACATGTGTCAAATGGCACTACCTACGTGGCACAACATCATCTCGCAGCTATTACGGACAACGAACGTGCACGACACACGGCTCCTCATAGATGTGCAACTTCTCATCTAGTTGCAATGCGTGTGCTTTGGCCTCGGTGTGTAGCAGCTCATGGAACGCTTTCAACGCGGGGGGTCGAAAACTTGTCGAGTGCTTTGCAATGTGTCCGGTCTGTTTGTTGCTATGGCGCCAATGGTTATACGACAACCAAGGAGCGGAGATGAGCCGTGTGTTGCATGGCGAAGACGTTATGACTATCTTCCGTGGTTTTTAAAACTACGTGGGTGCCATAGACGGCACACAGGTTCGCGTGGTGATCACTGGAGGCCGACGGGCCGCATACGTTGATCGCCATCAATAAGTCACTCAGAACATACTTGCATCATGCAACCAAGATTTGTTTTTCACCTTTGTCGCTGTCGGTTGGGAGGGCTCCGTGCATGATGCACGGATGTGTAGCGACGGTATCCATCATGGCTTCCGTATTCCCCTCCACAAATTCCTATTAGTAGATGCGGCCTTTTTGGAAGGCTTCGCACTAATGACACCTTATCGGGGTCGCAGATATCACCTACAAGAATCCGGTGTCGGCTCCATGCGGCCACGTGTCGAAGAGGAACTATTCGACAAGCGACATGGCTCGGCCCATTCAATGATTGAGCTTTCTTTCGGCATTTTGAAAGCACGGTTTCGTATCCTACGTGGCATACCCGTGCACAACATCACACTCCAGCCGCGCTTAGTGCTTAGCTGTTTTGCAATGAATAATCTTATTGTAGCAAGGCAACGCATCAATGTGGAGGGGGCAGTTGGGGATGAAACGCAGGCATGGTTGACAGAACCGGTACCAAGACGGCATGAAGGAACAAGAATGAGGCATGGGGATACAATGATATGCAGGCGGAGGGCACAAATAGTTCCAGCCATATGGATTGACTATGTCAATCATGTACATACATCAAATTCCGAAGATGACTCGTCAATGAACACCATTCATGTACACATGCCATTCACAATCATGGTGCATCAATACTCGTCGTATTCTTCAAGTGCCTCACCGGCATCCATGAGTGCATCCGCACCATTGGGAATGACGTCTTTCATTGCGCGCAGGCCCTCACCATGCGGGCCTCCATCTTGGTGAACACCCTCATCGTATGCATCTTGTGCTACCTCTCCATACCCCTCATCCCATTCAGTATACTCTTGCCCTTCACACTAGTCATCACCACCCTCACAACCCGTGGATGTACGTTCCTCCCCCCCCCTCGCCACCATGCAGTGGCATATCGGGAGCACGGCCGAGAAGGTTCTTAGCCACCTGCCTCTTAATCTTCTCGATTGAGTAATCATACAGTTCTGCAGCGCACTCATCATCCCAAAGCCGCCTAAATAAGGGCAACTTGTTGTCCTCGTGCACCCCGTCATCTTCACTAACGTCCTTCACGCCTAATGCCCAAACTCTTTTGGGCCCATCACCTTTAATGACACACTCTAACTTGGCTTCCATGTTCACGATGTTCTCCACCTTCTCAAGATGTTTCTCCATTGTCAACTTCCTCATCACCTGGCAATCTTCTCCAACTTCTTCAACTTCCTTAAACTTATGAACAACCGCGGATGCTTGCTCACTTGTAAACATATGCTCACATGCCACCTTGTCCGGCTGGAAGAGTTTAGTTGCGAGGCAAAAACCAAGGGAGGAACCTTCCTTGTAGCTTCCCTTGCTTTGGGTTCACCCGCTCAATGTCCTCCCACTTGGCGACAGGGAGCTCGATTTGCCAAGTCTCGCGGTTGAAAGTATGCCTGCTCTTCACGATGACATCGTAAGCGAGATGCCATATCCCAGCGTGGTTGTTGATGCACGACTTAATCTGGATGGCGGCGAGCGGCTCGGGGAGGTTCAGGCGTCGTGACAGCTACGGCGTAAGGATGTCGTGCATCCGTGCGTTCCAGCCACGGACTCCACAGAATTCGCTTGCATAGTCGACAGCGAGGATCATTAGCTCAAAGTCCTTTCCCGCCGACCACCAGTTCTTGGCCAGCCCGAGAGCATTGCTCTGATCACTTTCACCTGACGTGGCGACGCATCCGAAAGACCCTAGTGGCCCACCCACGGAGGGCTCTGCAGGGTTTTGACGATGAGGTTGTTGCAGGTGTACCCGTCTCCACAGACAAGGGGCTCGTGCTCAAAGGGCTGGCACATGACAGGCTGATGGTTGATGGGCTTGGCGACGTAACCTTTGCCACGGGGCGAGGCTCTCTGAAGCCTCCATGCGGAGTAGACCGTGATGATGAAAGACATGGCCGGGTGGGGACGTGGCCTCCGTGCATGAAAGTTGTGTGGTCATTGCCGACGAAGGGAGCTTTGTTGAAGCTCTCTGGACCGGCGCCGACAGGTGTCACAGGCTTGTCCACCAAGGTCAGACGAAAACGCCGGGACACCTCGTTCAATTCGCGCATGGCTTGTCTCGCCCTTAGACGCTCATTGCGACTCGACAATGAACCTTGGGTTGGAGGCCCCGACGATGCCGCGGTCGGGTGCGGAAGGGGGGCCGCAAAGGCGACAGATGTGGACGATGACGGTGCGAGAACACCGGCGCGTGGGTAGGACTCCATGTCAAGGTTAGAGGGTTGAAACGGTGGAGTGTAAGTGGCTTGCAACGAGTGTGGTGGTGACGGTAAGACCTTGACCCCATGTCATTGGGCGAGTTGCAAGGAGGGCGGTTCAAACCACGGACGAAGCGCACGGAGTTCCTCAAGCCGCAAAGGGGAATGGCCCGGAATTTGAACTTCCAAACACTGAAATCAAACATTGCTTGCAGTGCTCATCTAGAGCGTTCGATAGACTTGGTACGAAATAGAGAAATTTTAAGAAGAAGGCTATGACGAAAACCGGTCGCAAGCCTCCAACCCCGATTATTTCCACTTTGTGTCGTAGAACCCCCCCCTACGCTTAGGGTCTTGAGACTGTTGTAAGCCCTACGACGGTGGGGAATCGAACTTTCCGGCCGCCGTTCTGAAAATCGTCTGCCAGACCTGAATAGGCTTGGTCGATCCTCCTGTTAGAGGCCAACTCGACCTTTCCCGCTACGAACCTCCTACGACAAAACTAATGAAGCAGCTTCAGTACACCACCTTATTGGGCGTCGTCATGAAGTTACTAGAAAATTTCTACACCCCTCAAGGTGTAGCAACTCCTCGCAACCCCCAACAGTCACAATTTTCATACAAAAAGTTGTCGGCCGAACGGTCGTTGACTTGACTTGCTTGTCTTTTAGCATGTTCCCCGAAATTCTAGCCTGGAGTTAGTAGTCAGGAAATCGAGCGAGGTGGCTCAGGAAGCTGACGAGGCACTGGGTTCCGCTGATGTATGCCTTGGCAACAGGTTCGGCAGCCACGTCTGAAAAAGTGCATCGTAGCAGTAGTCACTACGATAGCCAAGTACGGTCTTCCTACGTTTTTGGCTACTAAAAGTGGCTGTTTCCGCTACTTTTGACGAGCCGCCCACAGATTCTTTTCGAGGTAGTCACCACCGGGAAAGTGATGACTTGACCCCAAAGGAACGCTGTTCGGACTCAGATTTGACTTCCGAAGCCAAGGAGTGTCCCTGGCGCGGAAGTCAGGAATTCGACCTCGAAACCCCGACTACGACTTCGGGGAACAGGCTTGTGATGTCATCAAACTGAGCCATGTCATCGTTTGCACTACGTCACGACACTTTCTAGAAAATGAAAAAATAATATTCCAGAACATGCGTGGTTCATGCGAGCGGATGGTGTGCTGAACTATCCAGGACGTTGAAAAGTGTGCGCCATCGAGTCAATCGAGGACGTTCGACGCGGTTTGCGACGGAGTCGATTGGCCCGACGAACTCAGCTCACCACGACTTTCCGCGGTGAGTTGAGTTCGTTCGATGTGACAACCGGCCTTGACTATCGGACATGTAACGCATACGGTGTAGGAGACAACGGCTCCGCGCGGCGGCTGGCTGTCTTGTTCCCCTGGACCGCCGACAGTGCGGTGTGGAATGGAACGGATTGACGGCGTAGTTGAGGTTGGACTGCAAATCGGTGTTTGGCCGCGTATGTTCGCCTCGCAACTCTATGGTTTTTGTGTCCCTTCCAGACCACTGTTGTGCGAACGACGGGCTTTACGAATCTACTGCCAGCCGACTGCTGATGGCGAATCGACACTGTAGGTGAGAATTCCCACTGGTTTGAAACTGCACGCGGCAAATGTCGGCAGCGACGGGCATGACGAGGTTCGCCAGTGTTTTTACATCGATTACTTTTGCAGGACGAGTTTGCCTCGATCTCAAACTTCGTCACATCTCAAACTTCGTGTCCGGGACCGTGACGCTGCATCTCGCCAGCATACAGGTTTGCAGGAGAGGGAACGAAGCGGTCTTGAGCCTAGCTGTTTCGCGACTGTAAAAGCGGTTGGGCCGAGGGGGCGGGGGGGGGGGGGGGGGGGGGGGGGGGGGGGAGAGGTATAGGAATAGACATCATGGACTCGCGGTCCACGGTCGTGGACGTCCGCTTACGGTCCTCTAATAGTGTAGCCGGTGCCACACCGAACGAACTAAACTCACCGCGGGAAGTTACAGTGAGCTGAGTTCGTTTGGCCGATCAACTAGTTCGTCGCAAACCGCGTCGAACATGCTCGATTTCCTCGATGGCGCACACTTTTCCGCGTCATCCGCTCGCAAGTAGGATGCATATCTCGAAATTTGTTTTTTTTCCCATTATCGTCAAAGTGAGGTGACGTCGTACATGCGATGACGTGTCTCACTTTGATGACGTCACTTTCCAAGTCAGGACAAGCAAATTGAGTCAGCGGCGGTTAGGCCGACAACTTTTTTTTCCGAAAAATCCGTGATCCAGGAGAGTTGCGAGGAGTTGCTACACCTCGAGGGGTGTAGCAACTTTTTAGCAACTTGACAACAACTCGACGACGCCCAACAGCTCGCGTGTTTATCGAGAGGTGCGACTTGACAACATGGGTCAACGCTGACAGTCTCACGTCAGAAAATTTCTGAAAGGTTGTGTCAGTGCCTACCTGGCGATGCGAGTTGCTATGGACGCCAGTGTGACCGCATATGCCCAACGACGACTTCCAACTCGTCGGTTTTCTAAGAATGGGAACTTCAAACGTGGCTCGGAGTTGCTACGGGGCGGTGTGTCACCAGCATGTGTTTCCACGGAATAGCTGATGGGCTTTGAACGCTCGACCAGACTTTCCTCAAAACCGGACGGTCTGGATGGGCAGGGTCCGTACAACCACCCATCTCGATTGCTTCCCTCCCAAATCGGCATGGGCCCACACCATAAGGCGATGGGCATGTAATGTGGCCTGGTTTTTTGACCCTAGCTAAATGTCCATCTTTTGTTTGGAGCAATTGACTCCATCCCAGGTCTTCATGCGTTTCTCACGTCAATCGATGAAGATCAGGCCTCGGGGCTGATGGGGTTGCATGGTGTCTTGAGAATTGGGAACATGTGATCGACAAGTCTTGAACGTCACATCCAGCGCGAGTGAATCTCCATGGATGCATGTAGAGATAAGTAGATCTATGTCGCTTGTTTTCAGGAAACCATTCCGTTTCCATGTCTTATCTGTGCGGAACAGGCGGGAGACCCATCGCGTGATCTGTGGAAACACACATGAAGGTTCGTTTGACAATAGGTCATAAAAGTCATGAAACGTCTAGCTGCACTTAGGCTCGTCATGGAATTTGGCCAAAAACTGTCATCCGCCTAAAAATATGTTCACAATCAACGCGGTTTGTCCTTAAAATTACAACACTAGCCATGAAAAAGAGCCCAGCGGTGCCCTCTCAAAGATTTGGCCACTTTGACAGCCGACAAGTAAGGAACTTCAGTCACTACAAGTATTAGCAAAGAGTCACCATAGAAACATCAAGATATCTTATAGGGCTAGTTATAATGGAAAGGCGCAAACATGTAAAAGATAGAGGGGGGAAACATGTCAAACCGGACCTTTGTCGTTGAAAACACTAAGGAGGTTAAACTAACATACCAAAAAAGAATGTAATGCATCCAACATCAGCCATCTAAGATAGAAAATGTGTGACTATGCCGAGTATTTTTGCAAGAATCTGAATGGGCCATTGATATATAATAATTAAGAAAAACCTATGCATTTTCAATTAACTTGAGTATTGATTCGAGTTGCATGAATTTACGTGAGGCACCTCAGTTGACCCTACTTTTGATGCAAACTTATGTTACAATTTTTTTGCTTATCCTTGATGATTGGGTGACTCCTCGTCAACCAAGAACCCAAATAATCAAAGCACCATATTCTTTAATGGCAATGCTCCACCTATAGATAGCCATGCTGGTAGCTACTTGCCATGATGCAAAAACATGTAAACTAGCTTTGGGTTAAATTAAAAGGAATGAGGTATTCAAAAGATAAGAATCATGAAAATGAAGTTAAGAGGTACGATTTGCTTACATTTGTTAAGCAATACTATGATTTTCATGAACAAGAAGCCATGCAAACCAACAACCAGTAAAGCCTCATCCACAGACATCATTAGGTTCAAAAAACAAATCAAAGAGAGAGCTTCAACTTTTTTTTGAATCCATTAATGAACAACCAAAAAGGATACAAGCATCTTTGTGTCGAATTGTGAAGGTTTATCTCCAAGCACTACTAAAGAAACCCACAATTATACCAAGTCCACAACAACACGACTTACTTGCATTCACTATAGAAGGCATAAAGATAAGGTGCACAATGTAAATCCTATTACATTTAACTTGAAAAATGTTCACGTCCATTGGTTCACTGACTCCTTGTTATCCATCACAAAATTTATAGTTTTCAAGGCTACATAAAAGAAACTGTCACCTTGATTCAAAGTGAAAAAGGCTTACTTATTAATCATTGGTTGTACTAGTGTTTTGTGTACACATGAGTTTCTTATGAGATTAACCCATGACATTTTCAATCGTATGGGTTGCAGGACGCAACATATTTAACTTAAACCATTGTTTCTTACCCATAGGATTACAAATGTCATACACCAATTTAATTTTTATGTTTACTTATGAAATTGTGAATAAACATTTGTCTTTTACATTTTTATCATCAAATCATTTTTTTTGAAACTAATGTAAAGGCTTCCTATCATTTATGAAACAAGGTTATCAGATCCTATAATACACACGAAAACACATAATTGAAAACATTGAATTCATGAAACATGAGAATTCAAAAAACTTCCCTCAAAATCTACGTTGTAGATGATTTATGTATTTTATTCATGTATATCCTAAAAAACTTGAAACTTTTGTTGGAATGATTTTTGAAGGCGCAATTTGCCATAAGAGTACCGTTTGGTAATCCTATGGGTAAAAAAAAGTAACATGTTTAATTCAAACCATGATTTTGGGTTTAACATACGTTAAAATGGTGACACAAACTAGTAATCAGATTGGCTTTTCAACATTTCAAATACATGTGCTATAGAAAATATGGCCTAATTTCGCGATACCCACTGTTTCAACTTCCTTTTCCTTTAGCCATTTGTCGCACATTTTACACACAGTACTCACTTCAAAGAAGATGCATGTAGTACCCACTTTTGTCAAAGCGCCTTAGATCATGCATGCCGTACCCTCTATTGCAAACAAATTCAAGCTACACCAGTTCCGTATGAATCAGTTTGTCAATTATGTGTATCTGGTAACTTTTTTTTCATTACTCACCAATTTCAGAGACTATTTCTACATCGCACAAATTGATGACCGACTTAAATGCCTTTTGGGTGTCTTAAATCGATGTTGAAGTTTCGACAGAAGATATATGTGTTAAAAACAACCCATCACCCTTTCTTTCTTTGACGCTTTGAACAGGGGTCTTTAATTTTGCAAAGTTCGCTAAAAGCATGACATGTGTTACATTCGAAAAGAGACGTCACAATTTCTTTGCTGAACATGTAGTGAAAGTGCTGCGATGTTGCGCTATGCGGGCCTTGCCATAGACTCACACAACATGCAAATAGGCTCTAATCATACCATATGTCAACGATGCAATACTTTTCCAAGTGGATGTTGCCTATTGTCGTCCACATGCCAACAGCGCCAACTGGCACATTAGTCGAGGATTATCGACATGCTGGCATCGTCGATAACTCAACGCCGTCGTGCCTCCCCTCGTTGTAGGTTTTACTATAGGTGCATGTTGAGAAGATGAACTTTTGTAACATACTCGTACGTCTTCACACCGCATGCATGGTTCGCGATGGTTTTCATCTTGGAAGGTTGGTCAACCGCCATGTGATGTGAAATTCTCTCTAGTTGTTTGTGAGAATTGTGACCGTTGAGCCATTGTTAATGTGTGTTTGACATGTACTTCCATTTTCGCCGCTTGGTACGTCCATCACGTGAATGGGCTCTGTATTTTCATGTCCATTGACCACTCAACCCATGCTTTTTATGGTGTAGAAGAGATGAAAGGAGATGGCTAATGATAATGGCCAACTTCTTCTTTGTACGTGCTCTACAAGCCTTCACAAGCACATGGGTAGTTAGGCTCAGATGATATCCATGGCTCCCATACATCTGAGCTCCTAAATGGTCTCACACTAGGCAATGCCCAGTTGAGGGTCTGTGCCATGGCTTCATGTGCTGTAGCCCATGTGGTCTCTGACAAATTGCGGCCATGTACGTTCCTCGTACGTGCCTCTTTGCGGTCCCATGCTTCCTTTATTGTGACCCATGCGTAGTGGGCAACAAAGCGGTCGACATAACATCCAGTATTCCAATGTTGGCCATTTCCATCATTCGTGGAAACCTAGGATGACATGTCCATGGTTTGAAATGGTTAACCATAGAATGTACGTCATAATAAGCGCAAGGGATAGGATGCATGGGATTCTAGAGAGGGTCAGCAGCTGTCTCGACGCGGACTGTGACCCTCAGCTCTATCTTCCTTTTAATGTGCAACCTTCCGATTCAACAATGTTTCTAACAGTTTACGTAGTGAGTTTTACTTCATAACATACTTTGCACAAAATGGACAATGTTCGCATTAGGCCAATGAGCTACGCCCAATCATTTGACATTGAGTAGTGTTGGGTTGCATACCAATGGTACTCCACAAGGACAAAGATGGCAAAGTCAGAGAGGAATCTCGAAATGGTGTGGTGCACTGGCACTCTTGAGTGCCACATTGTCCATGGTGTGTGAGGCTACCTTGCGCTTCTCATTCAATGCTGTTGCCTTCCGCAGACCCATGTGGAATGTGGGTGTGCTAAGAATTAGTTTTTCCTACATGCCATTTTTAGCACGGTGAACGACGGAAGTACTTGTTTGAAATTGTGGACACCGGAAGTATCATATACATTTTGTGGATGTTATACATGTTTTTCTGCAAAACTGGCCCTACCATCCCTTTTCTAAGAAAATAGGTACAGTTTATTTAGTTGCAACGACAGTGGGTTTGAGGCAAGTGTACCTTAAAAAATATGCACTCACTCTCTTTGTGATTTCCTTACTCACTCCTTATGAGTGTGGAGCACAAAAAAAGAGCTAAAAGATGTTCTCTTTAAAAAATGTGATATATAACATTGTTTTTCTAATGATTGTTTATCAAAATGAAATAGTGAGGCCATAAAATGATGTAAGATAGCGTTATGTCAAGTAAAAAGATTGGTTAAAATAACCTTAAATCTTTTAAAAACTATACTTGATTTTAACTTCTATTTTTAGCAAATAAATATAATAAAAAACTCATTAATTATCTTCATATGGTAAATTAAACATGTTTTGTAAAAACGTATTTGAAATCCTCTCTTCATCTATGGAAACAAGTTAACAAATTGTAATAAATGACAAGAAAACACATTTTTGGAAACATGGAAATCCTAAAAAAGAATCAAAAACATGTTTTTTAAAACTTATGTTTAGGGTATTTTATCAATTATATTAAGGTATAACCCAAAAAACCTTTAGTTAATTTTACAGGATTTTCTTTAAAAGGGAATTTCCAGTTATCTTTTGAATTTGAATATAAAATTGTAGTTAAAAGAGACCTTGAACATAACAATCGCAGTTGACAAGGGAATTGTTTTTGATAAGAAAGATTTATGTAAGGTTGAATTTTTGCACAACAAAATTACTTAAAATGAGTCAAAACATTTAAGAAACATAGGTACATGTTCTGATATTCCATGCTAAAGGAGTTCTTAGGATGCATTTTGATTTCCATTTATTTTCATGTTCAGAACCCACATTTAGCGCTTATCAAAATAGAAATTTGTTTTTGAAAAAAATTCGTTATGTGGCTAAATAGGATAAAAGGTGCTTCCCTTGATCTTTACGCTGATGATGCATCTAAGAAGAAACACACTCACGAAAGAGGAATGAACAACCAATTTTGTAAACATTTACATATTGGAAATAAAGATCTCAAACAAGTTGGATGCACCTTTGAAGGAAGATATCAGTGTTGATGGGGTTTTTGAGGAGACCGTTCAATTTGAAAAATAGTGTATTTCGGATTAAGTTTTTAATTTAAAGGAATTGTGATTTATGCGGTACTTCTTTGGAAGGATTTGAGCTATCAAATAGGATTGTAGTTAAAGAGTTAGAATACTTGGCTGGTTCTTAGTTGCCCAAATGTATGTTTTTAAGAATTTGATTGAACACTACAATTTTCCTTTACAAGTATTCATAAAGACCAATCCTTTGACTAGTTGGGATTCACCATTGCCATGGACCACTCACCTACCCTCGCACTAGAACATAGTGCTTGCAAAGCAGGCCTTTTGGTTGATGAGAAATAGCAAAATGTATGTTGCTTCACAAGGAAGGTGAGTTTGACTCTTCACAAAATGTTTTATCAAACACGGTAATAAGGCTTCTTGTATCCTTGTCAACATTGTGTACCCAAGTAATCGTTTTCACTTTTTCCTTTTGTCATGGATATCTTTCACAGAGGTAATGGGGCCACGCTCGACGATGGCAAGAACGATGTTGCAATATGCCATAGCCAACTGAGGAAAGTCCACCATCCTTGAGTGACTCACCATATTGTTGTCAAAAGAAAAAAAACATTACACTTCGCCAACAAATGTTTTGTTACATGCCAATATGTTCAATAAATCTTACTTTCAATATGCGGAACAAGAGCTTACTGGGCTCGGGAGTAGCATGATTCTCCTAAACCCCACAACGTTTTTTCACAAGGGGGCTTCTCAAAATGTATTTGTACATGATGTGGGCAAAAAAATTGGCATTTTCTTCCGTTGAGCATTTTTGTACTTGAAGTTGCTAGGTATGGCAAGTGCGCCCACAAAAGATTGTGCCTACAAGGCTACTGTTGCCCTTGATTTGTAATCACACAATATGTGATCGGATGTGACCACTAGCCTTCATGTCCGTGCGGCTGGCAAACCTTAGCTTAGCGCTATTCTAGAAAAACAATTCATTCACTACAATTACTTCATTGATCACCCCACTTAGGCTAACTCCCTTCTCACAACCATAAGAACCAGTTTCCATGGGTCACCATGGACCCATTCATGTATGAGGCCTTGGCGACTTGGTTTTTCCTCTACCACACTTGCCTCATGCACAACACCTACGTCGTGTTACTTCGTGATGCTTTATGTATTGCCCCATAGCATGTCACAAGGAGTGGGAGGTTGAGATTTACTAGTCTTAATGGCCGGGTTCTCCTTAAAAGGGCCTCAAAATCCTACAGGGATTTTTTAAAGGTTTGAAGTTCATATCCTCACAAGAGAGAAGTAAGTAGTACACATGGCAGCCTGTGACCCTTCGGCTGCGAGTGACCCTTTAGCTTCCCGGTGACCTTTCATCTTCTTGATACCCTTCAGCTGCCTTGGAGGATTATGGAACCAACCCTGGAGGTTGTGCAACTCCCTATTTCCTTTCATCTAGGAGCATCCAAAGGAAGGCTTGCCTCAAGACTACTCAAAGGACCATCAAGTCACTTAGTGACTTATGCCTTCACTTGTCAACCTAAGCAACCGACCTTTAGACACTCCCAGCACCAGATCTTCAAGTGCTGCCTCCAGAACTTGGACCTTGTATAGTGCACAACATACATCTTCATTCAGGTTCCTGAGTGAGAAAGAATCCAAGGCAGACGCCTTGTGGTTCAAGCTACACCCAAGTCCTGTCTTGAGCACTTAGTGCACTACTCAGCTAGTATAGCTACGAGACCATCTAGTACTACGCGTCTAGTTTCCAAACTTAGCGTGAGTGAGCTGTGTGGATTCAGGTCCTTGTGCATTCTTCTCTGTGTGATGTATGTTTATAAGTATATACCAACTAACTGTGTGTGCTAAATCTTGTGTCCATGTGTGCTTTCACCCATCAATGTCTAAGTTTTCTTGACATGGTATCAGAACATTGTGATGGCCTGTGATAAAAATCAATAAACAGAAGGTATGCAAGCACCATGGATGAGGTGGAGGACTCTCAACGCCTACAACAATAGGCATTCATGCAATGAATGCAACATGGGCAAGAGCAACAGCAGGCAAAAATCTCTACACTTGCCACATAGTATGTAGAGTAGATGGAACCAATTTTTCTAGATTTTGAGGCTCACACTACCCAACTTCAGATTGAGTTCAACCGTCAGATGCTTGATGTAGACATGCCTAGACAACATGAGAGTCTGCGACATCAACAAGTTAAAGAGACCCTGATAGCCACCACACAACAAGCACAACAAATGGTCCAACAAAAAGAAGAGGCCAAGACTCCCATCAATAACTTGATGCAGCAGTTTGCACACGCAGCAGCTCCAGCAAACCCCAATCTAGTTCTAGCGGCTTACCTTCTAGCAGCTTCTCCTATAATAGCCCATCGTATAGTAGCTCAGTCTGCAACAGGAAATCAGTTTTCACCTACCCGAGGGATACAACTCTTGCCCCCGACTCCCTTTTTGCCAGACCTGGTGAGCATGCCAGCTATCCCTTACACTCTGTAAGCAGACAAAATCAGTACAGAGAAGTCCAATGGTGAAGGATTCTCCCACTAGGCATTCAACTTTTAAGTAGCAACTCGAGCACATAAGTTGTGGCAGTTAGTTAATGGGCAATGTAGACCCCCAACCCCCGTTAGCCCACTAAGTTTCCTCAAACAGTTCAATTAGTACAGCTTCATGGCTTCCTTAGTCCTCCTTTAAAGCATGGATCCACGCATGGAACAAGCTCTTTGCATGTACAATGACACGACAAAACCTACCTACTGAGCATGGTAATATCTGAAGCAGTTGTAGCAGGCGAACGACTCCACCCAGAAATCCTACCTCCTTACATAAATCTCTTACATTCACATGAGCCAGCTGAACGGCAACGTCAAAATCTACATTAATAGAGCAAGAAAATCCATGACCAGCTTGCTATCACTAACTCATTGCTTCCAAAAGCCCCCTTCATATCCTACATCATGAATGGTCTTTGCGATGAATGAAGAGATGTGAAGTGCATACTCTGCTATACACAACTTCACCTCCTAAGTGAAATTTTCGTTTGCATGATGTTACTTGAGGAACAACGTGACAAGCAGCTAGAACAACACCATGAGCAAGTACTCGTTAACCTTGCTCACCGTGGGTCGAAGATGTCCTCATAGATGAAGGGCATTTTGTACACTGTTGAAAGCTTGTCGGCATCATTTTTACCATCTTCCACCCTAAGCCAAAGAATAATTTCATCATAAATTCCCCAATGAACGTTGCCAAACACTTCATCCCTCATCTCCTGCCCCCAAAACTCTGGGCAGCTCTGGACGTGTCGATATTGTAGCAGAAAAGGACACATTGAGAAAGATTGCAAGATGCGACCACGACATCAACAGGAAAGAGAACTCATCAAACCATCAAGGCCTATACCACATCAACCAGGGGCACTGGTCAAACAAAAACAAGCTCTCCAAGTCATAAGTAAGGATGTGTAGCACACAGTAGGGAAGAAGGATGAAGACAATCTCAACAACACGAAGGAGGGAGCAGATGAAGTGCGATAGAAGTATGGTTTCTCTTGCTATTCAAACCTTTATGAACCAGCTTGTACGACACCTGGATATCTTCTTCTTGGACAATGGAAGCAACAAACACATCACTTACACTGCTAGCACCTTACATAACCTCAGGCCCTACCCAACGTTTTCTACGGTGATGGTGGGGAACATTGCGGAACTGCATAGTAATGGCATCGGTGATCTCAAGGCTCATGCACACAACGACATCGGCGTCACCATCATTGATGTGCTCGATGTCCCTGGAATCTCTGCCAACCTCATCTCCATGGGCATGGTGATGATGAATGGAGTACGTTTCTCCACAAACAACATTGATCTTTTTGTCGGCACAGTCTCAGGAGAGCACATAGCTAAGGGAGAACTACAAAGCAACGGTATGATGATACTTTAACTTTATTCTTTTCATCTACAACAGACAATTTTAATAGTTGTTAACCTCTCACAACAGAATTTGGCAACACCAAAACGTTGACATCTTCACCTTGGACATATCAATGATTAGTAGCTTGAATGACTTCTCTCAAAAAACTCGTCGATGGTCTCAACGATGGTCAAGGTTACCCCTGTGAACCTTGTGTCAAGTCAAGGTTGGCTTGCCAATCCTTCCCTTCAGCAACAAAAACAATCATTTTAGACAAGCTACACTTCGTCCACATGGACATCTGTGGACCCTTTGTAAAATCCTGATCTAGACACAAGTACTTTGTGGTCTTCGTCAATGATGCCACCTAGAATATGTGGACATATCCCCTCATCAGCCACATTGCGTTCCTTGAAACATTTTGCGAGTGGTTCCCACAAGTGGAATGCGAAGCCATGACCAAGCTCCCGATTCTTCACTTAAACAACGCCGGCGAGTTCACCAGCAACGACTTTGACGCTCTACTCTAGGAGCAAGGCATCAAACAACAAAAATCGACACCTCACACTCCGCAACACAACGGAGTAGCACAACGCTACAATTGTACGCTTGATTAGATGCCGAAAGCCATGCTACTTGTAGTACAACTTCAGGATTCGTGGTGGTCAGTAGCACTCCAACAAGCAACGTGGGTCAAAAACCAACTACCAACAGCGAGTCTACCAACAACAACCCCATACACAACATGGCATAACAAAAAGCCTGACATCAGCAGCCTCCATACATTTGCGTGCATGGCACTTTACCACGTCCCTAAAGAACGGCAACGTAAGCTTGATGATAAGGGTGCATGGGGGATCTACATCGGGCAAAGTGAAACTTAATAGGCATTAGTCTTCTATGACATCTCAATCCGTCGCTACATCAGCAGTCGCGATGCCATCTTGTACGAGAACCTCACTAACAAGACATGGACAGAGAGAAAACCGGGGACATCAAAGACATTCGCTTAGGGTAAATAGCAGTCCTTGACAGAGTTGGAAAAGCAAGAACTCATCAATATGATGTTGCAACAGCCGCATGATAAGGATATGGACGTGATGAAAACCATCGCGATGTAGGATGAGTCATTGCCTCGCACTTGACAAACAACTTGATGAAAGAAACCAGCAAGTAGAGGCTCCTCTGCTCAAGGAGGCTAAACACCGGAGCTATTTGAGGGGGCTCCGAGAATCCTCCATCATACAGTACAATTCGGAGCTCGGGTACTTCCGGAACCTCCTACAGCAAGAACTTGGAGACATCGACATAACAGCACTAACAACATCTCCTACGGCCTGTACCATTCGTCAAGAGGTAGACACTTTTTACGCATGTTTTCTTACCAACACTCTCGCTGCTCCGACAATGGCCAACGACCTACTGTCACATTCTTCCAACACTACTTAAGCCATGTCCGGCCCTTACGCATCAAGTTAGAGGTAGGCACTGGATGCTGAGTATAACAGTCCTATTACCCAAGGAACATGGGAACTTGTCAAATTTCCTCCAGGGTAGTGGACTGTTGGAGAAAAATGGGTCTTTTCTATGAAGAACAAAGCAGACGACAGCCTCGAGAAGTTCAAAGTTTGTCTTGTCGCAATAGGCTTCACGTAGATACCTGGGAAGGACTTCTTTGACACCTACGCTCAGTGAGCCAGTGAGCTACACTACAATGCAAATGATGCTCTTCCTTACAATAGTGAATGATTGGGAGATTCTACTCAACATCAACAACACATTTCTCAACGGCAAAGTGTACACAAAAATCTACATGAAGCAGCCGGAGGGATATGATGATGGTACTACGCGAGTTTTCAAGCTCATCAAAAGTCTGTCCGGGCTGAAACAAAATCCCCCCCTTTGGTACCAAAAACCATTAAACATCCTCCACAAACTCAACTTCACAGCATCATCCTATGACAAGTACTTTTTCTTACATCAAGACTCATTGACGTCATCATCAGATTGCTATGCCCTTTTCTATGACGATAACATCCTCATCATCAAACGAAACAAAGACCTTACAATAGCAACAGCAAATGCAATGGTAGCAGGATTTAACATCAAAGTCATGTCAGACGTGAGTTTCTACCTTGGCATGAACATCGGTCACAATCGCGAGGCACGCACCATCAGTCTCGAGTAGCAAACATATGTTGAGAAAATCGTGAAATGTTTTATCATCGTTGACAACTTCTACAACACTGCACTGTCACACCAACCACTTCCACCACAGCGGAGTGATCAAGGTCCTCTGGATGAAACAACCTCTCTCTCACGTGTCAAACTCCTCATGCACGCAACAAGCTATACTCAACCTGATCTATTGTTCGTAGTCGGACGACAGGCCTTCTACAACAAGACTCGCCCCCAGAGAACGTGCAAGGAGCTCACTTGTGCCCTATGATACTTGAAATAAATTTCTACATTTCAGCTTGTTTATGGCACCGACACTTGTCTACAATTGCAGTGCTACAGTGACACCAACTTTGGCAAAGAGGCTGACGATCGCTCTATCATTTCACGCTACATTTGCCTACTTTGAGGCGCGGTTATGTCTTGGTGGAGCAGGAAGAAAACCCATGTCACATTCAACATCACCGAGGCAGAGTACATGGTCACCACAAAAGCGACGCAAGAAATCATTTATTTACGATATCTCCTTGAAGAGGTTGGTTTTCCGCAAAAGGTACCTATGCCCTTGTTTGTGGACATCTAGTCTACAATGAGCCTCACCAACTCAACATAGTTCAACGAGCTCACCAAACACATCAGCATCAAGGGACACTGGATCCGTTTTAAAGTCCTTGATGGCACCGTCTATCTTGTCTTCATTTGCGGAGAAGAGCAAGTTGCAGATTTTCTTACAAAAAGCGTAAAGAAAGAAAAACACACTTTCTGCAGGAGGTAAAGCGGGCTTCATGGAGAAGGACTACTCACCTCCATTGCGCTGTTCATGTACGCACGAAGCGGCCTGTATGCCGCGTTTGGGATTCTGAACACATACGTTGTGCGAGCTTGCGAGTGCATCGCCTTTGTTAAACTTGGGATCTGGATTCGTGGAGAAACACGATGTTCCTCTTAAGAGGAATCGCTTGCTTCATCCTGGAAGAACATTGGGCATCCCATTGTGACACGATCCGATTGCCAGAAAACCTCAGCATAGGACTTTAACCTGCATAAGTGGATATCATGGCCAAAATTGGTGTTGTGGGGAGGCAAGACAACAGAGCCACAATTTTTAGCATTTATGGTGGAGTTGGGATCTCCTACAGAGCCTCATAGCGCTTCACAAGTCAAAGGGGGCACTCCTATGGTCGTTGTTTTGGGGGTTACTACCAACCCCCAGCTGACTGTTGCCAAAATGTAGTTAGAAAAACCGTTTGAGGTAGTTTTCCAACTAATTGGCGATGTTTCAGCTTCAAAGAAATCGCTTGGGGCGTTTTTGGCAACATCACTGACAAACGAGTCTAAAAACATCATGAAACTCACTCCTGACAAGGTCTAGGACCCTCCAATCGGCGGGGCGGATCGCGCAAAGCACCCTGGAAAATCGTGAAAGGATCCAACGGCCGCGAGCAACCGCTTGCCAGCTCGCTTGCCCGCGATCGACGACCCCGGTGGACCGGTGGGTGGCTCGCGACCGCCGAGTGGCTCGCTGATTGTCGCGTCGATGCTTGACCATCGCGCGACCCCCCTCACAACTTTTACGGAACCTACAAACTCTGCAGTTCCTACGGATACTGCGAAGATCATGTTATTCGCTCGAGCTCCAAAGCGAGAGGGGAAGGAAGGACCTGTTTTGTCCTCCCCACTCGCTTCGTAACTTCTAGCATACATCACTGGAAACTAGGAGACCCTTATTTTACACCCTCAGAACACGCTGCGCATAATTTCAGATTCGGCACCAATCATGCTTCGTTTTCTGGAGCGACTTTAGAATGCCCTCCACCTCCAAAATCGACCCTTCCTATGCCAAAGATCGGCACAACCCCAACTCCACCTCTTTAGGAGCATTTGTTGAGTAGGAGTGCCCTTCACCATGTCCGATCAAGGCGTTCTGGACCTCATCCTCCCATCCTCCCGACCAACTCTCCACACCGCCTCCATTTGATCTTCCCACAACAACCTCCATGTCAATAACCTCATCTTTCTCATCGAAAATGAAGATCCTTGATTTCTTCCGCCTTTGACCTTCCTAACCATCTTTGATTGAGGGAGGGTGTTGAGATTTACTAGTCTTAACGGCCGAGTTCTCCTGAGAAGGGCTTCAAAATCCTACGAGGATTTTTTAAGAGGTTTTAAGCTCATATCCTTACAAAAGAGAAGTAAGTACTATAGTGGCAGCCTGTGACCCTTTAGCTGCCAGTGACCTTTCAGCTTCTTGGTGACCCTTCATCTTCGTGATACCCTTCAGCTGCCTTGGAGGGTTATGCAACCACCTCAGAAGGTTGTGCAACTCCCTGTAACCTCTCAACCAGGAGCATCCAAAGGAAGGCATGCCTCAAGACTTCTTGAAAGACCATCAAGTCACTCAATGACTTATGCCTTCAATTGTTAACCCAAGCAGCAGACCTTCAGACACTCCCAGTTGTATATCTTCAAGTGCTGCCTTTAGCACCTGGACCTTGTATAGTGCATAGCATACATCTTCATTGGGGTTCCTCAGTGAGAAGGCATCCAGGGCGGACGCCCTGTGGTTCAAGCTACACCCAAGTCTTGTCTCCATTACTTGGTATGCTACTGAGCTTGTATAACTACAACACCTACTACTACTACTACGCGTCGTTTCTAGACTTATCGTGAGTGAGTTATGTGGATTGAGGTTCTTGTACACACTTCTACGTGTGATGTATGTGTACAAGTATATACTCACTAGTTATGTGTGCTAAATCTTGTCTCCAAGTGTGATTTCACCCATCAATGCTCAATTTTTCTTGACATAGGAGACCTCGAGCTTTGTGGAACCAACTTGGTGACAAAAATCACATCTCTTCAAGGGGAACAACAAGGAGTGATACATGCTTGAAGAAGGCAATGCGATTTTCCAAATTTGTTAGAGTTCATTATTGAGAACATTTTTCCTCTCATTGAGAAGAGGGACACCAATTTCCTCATTGAAATCATCATAGAGGTTAGTGTGGCCACCCCCCTCACATGTTTAACGGTTTGCATCTCCTTCAGTGGCATCGCCAATTGATTTGAAGTTTGAAAGTCAATTGTTTCAACATGTGCCACGAATGTTACCTCGCATTTAGCACATATTCAAGGAAGTCTACATCAAATGGCCAACTCGTGCTAGGTTTCAAAGGATGTAGTGTGAGTTCCAAGGCATGCAAGGAAGTGAAGGTTGGGTTGGTGGTATTGATGGGAGTTCGATCCCCATCGTGGGCCCTTAAGAGCAAGGGGATTGTAGCTAATGTCGGAAGTGGTTTTTCGCGGTGTTTTTACAGGCGGTTCATGATGCTAGTTGTGTCATTTGGTATCACCCCGTTTGATGGGCTGGCTCCATGCACGATTTGAAACTCTTCATAAATTAGAATTTGTACAAATGCATCATCCGGGGTTTATCACTCGGGTGGAAACTACTTAGTGATACAGCCTATCCTTGTCGCCCGTACATGCTCCCATTGTACAAGTTAACATTTTCAGATGAACATCCATGGCAAAACTGCTCCAAGGTAAAACAAAGTGGCACTCGTATGGTCATTGAGTAGACCTTTGGTATTTTGAAGTGCTCTTAGAAGATATTAGTCAAGCGGATAGAGCAAACCTTTGGTAATGTGCTTGTTGTTGTAACAACTTGTGTCATCTTGCACAACATGTGTGAGATGCATCGTAATGCATTTGACATGCGTTTGTATCATGAATTCAAGCAAAACATGATGTCCATCATTCCCCACTCTCATGTGAAGGGTGAAGCCATAACCTCAACCCTTCAAGAGATTGAAATAGTGGGTGGTGAGTCAACTGTTGGACGGACGAGTCATGTGGGGTCCGGGCTTAGAGTTTAGGAAGGCAATCAATAGAAGCTGTATGATAGAAGGATGAACTTGCTTGATGAATGTGGCAAGCTAACTTGGAGCGTCGGGATGAACTTTGAAGTTTGTATGCACCTTTCAATAAATGTCTTCATCATTTTTACGTCTTCCTACATCGGAGTAAAACTCTACCACAACACAACACACTCAATCATCCCTTATGTGGTGTCATTCACTATGTTTTGAGAAGCCAAATCACAATGCATGGTATTCCACTTCATTTAGAGGATGCACACCTTTGTCTCTTTGCAAGTCATAGTTGATATGTGAAAACATTGACTTATATGGAACCCAAGGAGTAAGATATCAATGAACTTTGCATGGGTACACTAACTAATGAAAGAGATCAAGATGACAGTACCATCATCATAAAAATGTAATTATGAAAGGTAACAGACACATACCTAGTCGTTATCACCAAGTTTTTCCTCGTGTTGCCTCCACCTCCTCCTCCTTTGTTTTAGAATTTTTGGCTTCTCTCTCCACATCTATTGCGTAGAGCACATGGTCTCCCCCTCGCACATCCCACTTCGGACATGGGCAACTTTGACCATCCCATTAAGAGGCCTTCTTGAACCCGCCAATACCCACCTTCATTCATGTGCCCCTGCCCGCCCGCATTCTCTAGTTTGCGCCAAAGCCCATGCTCACCCTCATGCTTATGCCCGCTACCATGTGCATGGCATCATCCATTCCCAAGTCGGCTCCCATGCCCTGTTTTGCTCCCATGCTTGCCTGCATGCCTTATTCTTCTCCCATGCTCATGCCCATACTCATGCCCATGCCAATCTCCATTCCATAACTTGCCCCCATGCTTTGTATCGGCCCCATGTCCATTTCTGCTTCCTGGCATGCCCCCATTCTTTGGCTCGCCCCCATGACCTATCTCGAATGGAAGGTCGCTTTTTCCCCCATGGCCTTTCCCAACTGCATTCTTTTCCCCCCAGCCTACCTCCATGCTTGTCCCCATGCTTTCCTCCATGCCTATGCCACACTCCATTCCATGTCTCGCCTTGATGTTTTGTTTTCCCCCATCCTTATGTTTGCCCCCATGCCCATGCTAGTCCCCATTACTTGGTCCAAACCTATGCCTTGTCTCGATCCCATGCCCATGACCACCCCATGCCCATGCCACCCTCCATTCTCAGGCCCATACCCATGCCTTGATTCGCTCTTTTGCCTATGCCCTCCCCCATCCCCAAGTTACCCTTCATTCCCTGGCCCATGTCCATGCTATGTTTTTCTCTAATGCCCATGCTCGCCCTTATGCCTATGCCACCTCTATTCTCTAGCCCATACCCATGCCCTGTCGTGCTTCCATGCCCATTCTCGACCCCATCCCCACGCCACCCTCCATTCCCTAGGCCCCCCCCATGCCCCCCCCCCTCATGCCTTCCCCCAAGCCTTGTCTTGCCCCCATGTCCATTCTAATGCCCATGGCTGCCTTCATTCCTTGGCCCACCCCGACACCCATGACGTACGATGTGCTCTTGCCCATGTCCGCTTCACCTATACTTCGTGCGTCATCTATCCTTTTGCTTTCCGTACCATCGGTCTCACCCCCGATTCTTGCACTAGTTGCATCAATGGGGCTGACCATTCCCATGCCCATACGCCGAGCGCCTTGTGTAGCTAGCTATTACTGCCGCGTGCTTAGTGGTACGAGATCCAGCATCTGATTTCCCACAGCTAGGATGGATTAGTGTTGCATCTTGGCTATCTTAATGAGGGATTCCATTACAAGGTTGTCCTCATTGACCTATTCAAGCTTGCTGACTAAGGTGCCCCCTTGCTTGACTTTTTTATTTATGCCACTACCGTCCATCGCTCTGTTGACGTACTGGAGCCTACTGCCATGCACTCTATAGAGCCCGTTGTACTAAGTAGGCAGATGACACCGCTCTGAGATGTTCAGCAACATCTTGTGTCGTGGTTGTACGTAGCGTTCTTATAGTGCCTTGGTAAGACTTCTACCAATGAATGGTGTGATCAGAATGATTCTCTAAAAGCATATTGTACTCAAAAGATCCTTGCTTTTCCCGATTTCTATACAGTTAAACTCGAGCTCGTATCGCATTTGCATATAGCTTTCTCCTCCTTTTCATCCCATCTCGCTCTCCAAAAGTGGACGACGAAGGACTAGAAGATGCTGATGTTTAAGGTTTTTCAGGTTGACAAGGTCCATAGGCAACCATAGGGTTTGGCACTTATGTCTTGCCTACATTATTGAAAAATGCTATCCCACCAGTAGATTATGACTTTGGCGAGTCCTCTCTATCCTCTTACGACCTAGTTGTTGGGCTTGTAGTATATGTCGAGCTTGTGATGGGTGACGTCATTGTCACCCGTGGCTTCTTCTATGCGGGTGGGCGCGGAGATGATGGTACACGTTTGTCGGCGAGATGTGATGACCAAATATGGCGTTTCTTCACCATGGAGGCCTGGGTAGAGCCCATTTGTTGGGGTCCTGAGTTTTTTACATATACAGGCGGGCGTGGAGGGGATGCTATGGATTTAAGGGTTGATGTGAGGGTTGGTCTTCACGCCAGTGGTATAGATTTTGCAAGAATAGTAGGGCCGGGATCATCATCGCTCCCTTTTGTGCTATCTTATTCCATTGTTCTGAATGTTGAAGGTAGTTCCTTCACGAATTGGATATCGTCGTCGATGACCCCGCTTGTGGACTGCATCAAATGGTGTTTGCATGTTGGCTGTGGTGAGATGCAGTCGTGAAATCGGTTGGCACTCGATGTCCATTCTTGCATCGTTCATTTGCAATTGACCGGCCATGAAGATGGTGACATGTAAAACATTTGAGAAAGCTGCTCGTAGCTTAGGACAAGGGGAAGACAGGGAGCTGGATGCACCGGTACGCTTGAGTGACAAGTGATGAGTGGGCGGAGGCTTCTCGACGGGAGGGGCAATGAGGACAAGGGATGAATGACAAGAGATGGGTTACGTTGGGGATGGTTATTGGCCTCCAGTCACGGGTGGCGAATGTTCCGTAGCGACCTACTGTTGCAATAGTCGCTTTTCGGCATCCTTTAATTGTTTTCAAGCCCCCCTCATGCAAGTGGAAAGATTAGCACAGTTGTTACTGGCCATCACCTAAGACCCTTGATCGGCCGGTGATGGGCACACGTTGGGCTCGTGGTAGGCCACATGGGTACTTGAGAACCTACTACCTTCGGCACTAGATAACACTCACGTTGTTCGCGTAGTTGCGACTGTCGCATTGGTCAAATGTCTGTTTCAAAATTTCCAACAGCCACTGTGTCGCGCGTTGTAGTTTAATTTCTTACCCATCACGGGGTCCTGATGGAGTTACCGTTAAAGCCATCGCATCGGGGCTTCTATGACGTCCGATGAAAAGTTTCCTTACCCGCACATATTTTTAATTGCTATCTGACGATGTGCGACCCCAGCCTAAAAGTAACGCCAAACGGATGTAATGGTCCTCTTCAAGCTGCTGCTGCCTTCCGTTGAGGGGCGCGCCGGCGTGTTTCCTACCGGAGTTTCTGTGCGGCGCGCAGGAGCGCGTCGGCAGCCGGTGGGCATCGGCGGAAACTTGGCGACAGCGACGGTCGGAAGGGGAGCGCACGACCGTAGAGAGTGTGATGCGTCCTACGCCTCACCCCCGCCCTGCCAGGCTCTACAGCTGGCGAAAGTGCAGGTGGCGTCGCAGGTGCACTCCTCCCGCACCCTCCAAACCCCTCCGCAGCAGCCCTCGTCCCTTCCCGCCACCCCTTCCTTTGGCCCAACCTGGACGTCAGCCTCGTCCGCCAATCTGTCTCTTCTCCCATCATTCGATAAGCGGTCCCGGGGAGAACAGCTGCGCATGACGCACGTGATGGCAAAAGATTCACCGACCGTTGCCCGCAGCCGCCGTCGCCCTCTGCCACGCCGCCGTCGACAGCGTCGCGTTTCATGAACCTTCGTCTACTGACGACCCTCGCGAACCGCAGCGCGCACCGTACTGCTTAAAGTTGGAGTCACTCATTCATATGGTAAAAGTGTGTGCTTCGCCATCTCCAATTTCTCGACTAAGAATTAACCCCAAACCCTAATTCGCACCATTCAGTACAAGTTGCGCGAGCAGGTGCAGATCAGCCACTGCACGCACTTGCAACATCTGCGGAGAGTGATCGCATACCTTCGGCTCGACGTATCCATCTCCCCTGCCCCCATTCTGACATCCAGCTAATGGCCTCCACAGAGCAGTTGCGACGAAGAATCGGCCACCCAACCCCGTCCGCAACCCTATCTGTGCTCGTCCTCTGCCTCGTGGCCCTCACCACGCCTCCGACGCGCGCGGCTCGCATTTCCTCCATTTTCAGCTTTGGCGACGAGCTGTTGGACGTGGGCAACACCAACTTTCTGCCGACGAGCACGTTCAAAGCGAACTATGCGCCCTATGGCTTTGCCATGAACAAGTCCGGCAATGGCAGATTCGCTGACGGCCAGATCTTTAGCGATTACCTCGGTGAGTCCGCGGGGAGGGTGGAGAGATGACTCTGCGGAGGTGAGGTAGTTGGAAACGGGGGGAGGGGGGCGCCCTTCTTTTGATCCGGCAATGTTGGAACTGGTGTTTTGACTTCGACCCGAACGTGCAGATGTGAACGCACTGTCGATGTCGTTGAGGTTACTGCAACGGATCATCCCCCCCCCCCCTCCCCCCCACACACCCGCCAGTCTTCCTTTGTCTGCTCTACCTACTCTTCAACTCTTTCCCCCTTCCCCCTTTGCACGTCACTGAAGTCTCGCTCGTGAACTGTTGCGTCCCAACCACAAGCGTCGCTTGCGCTAACGGATGTAAGATGTGGAATCAATTACCGCAAATGCTCTGCAGCGAAGAACCTGGGGCTGGTGGTGGCGCGGCCGTCGCTGCAGCCGAAGAACAAGAACACGCGCAACGGCATCAACTACGCCGTGGCGGGCGCCGGCGCGCTCAACGCCACCAACGCCGCCGGGGTGAGTGGGCTCGCGAGCGTAGTAGGGCCGACGCGATGCCGCGCGCCGCGCAGGTCGTAATCTGGGAAAGCTCTGCGCTTGCCGGTGCGCGAGTGCGCGCATGTAGGGACAACTGCGCGGACGCGGATTAGCGCTAAGGCATGGTCGCGCGTTCGGGAATGTTTTGCGGAGGTGGGAGGTGTGTGACATGTGCCATGTGCGCGGAGGCTTTAAGATTTCTCTGTGGCTGCCAGATGGGAAACATAGTGTTCCTTTCGAAACAAACATGTATCTAATGTGACGCGTGTGTACTCCGACCGCCAAAAACTAGTTTGGACCTTCTTGCAGAGCCGCGTTTGCGTACCCAAATGGCTGAGCATGGGGAAAGAGGGGAAAGAGGGGGGGGGGGGCGAGGGGGGACATTCCATTGGGTCTCCTGTGCCTGTGTCACCCGCGTGGCAGTGGTGATAGGTGGCGACGTTGCACACGCCTGGCTGTGTGCGCAGTACGTCAGTTCACCCTACTAGATTGTTGGCTGACAGTAGTTCAGTAGAGAGAACTGTGGCCCTCTTCTCTTCTCCCCCCCATCTCTCTCCCTCCCTCTCAACCCTCTCACTCCCTCTCTACCTCCATCCCCCTCCACCTACCCCTCGAGAGACAGGTGTGAGTGAGTGAAAGAGTGGCTATGGCTGTCTGAGTGTAAATGTGAATGCGTGTGTGTGTCTCTTTTTGCGCGTGTTGCTGCCGCTGCAGACTATTAGTCTGCTGCGTCAGGTGGAGCAGTTCAAGAAGTACAGGGCCACGAGGGAAAAGTTCGAGGTATGTATGCAGTGCCCCTCCTCCCCCCCCCTCCACCCCCACCCCTAGACGTGACGCATTTGATCATGACTCCATGGCTCGTACATGCAAACGCGCACCACGACGCACAGCACACGGTGAAATGCGTTATCATGCAAATGTGCATGTCACAAGCACAGCGCTTGCTAGAGTGGTGGATGTTGGTGTCTGGCATGGTCGGTGGTGGGATTTCTGGTGCTTGTGATGAGCTCGGGGCTCATGAATGCATGCCTGCACACTTGCAGGATGACAGTGCGTGTGTGTGTGTGTGTGTGTGTGTGTGTGTGTGGTGTGTGTGTGTGTGTGCGCGCGCGTGCGCACATGTGCAGGTGTGTGTGACTGAGTGTGTGCATGTGCGTGTATGTGTGCATGTGCGTGTTTGTGTGCATGCGTGCATGTCTCACATGTGTCTGTCATCCATCTTTGCACTGTGGGACGCAGACTGGACGAAGTGCGCTGTATGTGATATCGGCCGGCATCAACGACCTAATTGACTTCATCCGCGTCAAGAAGCCACAGAGCGCCGATGCAGCCATGCCCGTCATCAATCCTGCCACTGACAACATTGTCAAGGCTATCAAGGTGCGCCCCCCCCCTCCCCCCCCTTTCCCCTCCACCCACCTCCTGCTCCCTTCCCTCAATGACCACTGGTTAGATTGATTTCAAAGGCCGTGTACTACTTCTTGACATTGAGAGCAAGTACAGACTGCAGTGGTGGCGAGTGTAATGGTCTGTAATGGTCTGCCACTGAAGCGCCTGTCATGCACTCTGTCATTGAGTGTATACAATGCAAAGCCGACTGCACAGCACCACCTAACGCGTGCTTGGTTTTGGCACTTCTTAAACGCAGGCGCTGAATGCATCGTCGGGGGCATACAAGTTCGTCGTGTTTTCGGTTCCCCCCCTGGGCTGCGTGCCGGTCTTCCTGGCGCCCTCTGCCCCACCCACTGCGGATTACCCCAAGGCATGTCTGTCGCTGCACAACTCTATCAGCAGCCGGTTTGAGAGCGTGCTGAGGCAGAAGATGTCAGCCGCACGCCGTGACGTCAAGGGCAGCAGTATTGCCGTCGTGCGCCTGTTTGCCATGCTCACGCAGAAGACCATCGGCACCATCCGTGAGTGTGCAACACGACTGTCTCTTTTCTGTCTGTGTCGTGAATGTGCACATCCCAACCTCTTCTGCGGAAGATGACCCTGATGAATTGGCTATCACCCACATGATGCGCAAGGCTGTGGTGGTGGAAGTGTGGCCGCACGATGCCTAAGCCACAAACTTTCCTGGCTCCTAGATGCTATCCCGGCTCTGTGTTCCTACATCACTGCAACTGACATCTTCTTCCCTCCCATGTGTTCGTATTTTGCAGCCTACCGGGAGCCTTTGAAGCCGTGCTGCTTTGCACGCACGGCGGCAGGTGCCGTGGTTCCCTGCGGCAAGACGGTGCAGGGCGTGACTGCACGGCGCTGCGTGGATGGGTCGAAGAACCACTTCTGGTGGGATGCGCGCCGCCCCACTAGCCGCGGGCACCAGGTGATTGCTGGTGAGGCGTGGCGCGGCGGTAGCGGGTCCATTGAGCCGTACAACATCATTGCCATCAAGAATGTTAAGTGACCGCGGGATGGAAACACATCTGCATGTGGAAGTGCCGATCGGAGGAAAAGAGGATAGGTTGTACAGAAGACCTCAGGAGACTGAGTCTGCCAAGACCCTTAGTGGTGTGTAGTTGTAGATCTGATGTTTGCCTTCAGATGGGTACAAAGGAGGGAAGTTGGAAAGTCCATACCTGATTGCTCAAACAGTGCAAAACATTGCATTCATGGGTTGCATCTGTACGGCAATCAATAAAACAGTCTGAACATGGGTGAGAAGGTTATGAAATCTTTTTAATGTGTCAGGGTTCTGTGCAAGGGTTCTTGGAAGGATTGTGGGTAGGTAACCATGACACTTTGTCATGTCGAGAGGAATTCAAATGTATAAGAGAAACTAGAAAAAACCTGAACTAAAGTGGACTACAACTTCCAATGCCATCTTTACTGGTTTCATGAACATATTTGGGATATGCAATACAGTGCAAGCACTTGACCACTGAGCCGAATACCGATGCGGTGACAGCACCATTGATTATACCAGTATTGCCAAAGGAAAGAAACTTGTAAGCTGACTTGATTAACACAGGAGTAGCACATTGAATCACTTAAGATGACACTGTCGTTTACATATCTTTGTCGGGGATCAAGCATTGCCAAAGCGCACTACACAACGTGCTTGGATTGTGTGCTAGCAACTATCTAGCAATGTGCATTTCTGTGTTGGGAAAAAGTAGGATACTTCACTACTTCAAATAGGTCGGGACTCAGCACAAGCGAAAGACAACCGTTGGGTTGGTTTGTGTGGGTGCCATTTTGAGTTAGCTGGAAGACCACCTTGCACATTGCATGCACTCTTTTGCTTCCTATGTCAATTTCCTTCTTGATCTCCATCTCCCACCTTGTCCAACACGATATCCAGCCAATCCTCTGTTGTGCTTTGTGCCGTTCCTGTACATTTTACTGTGACCACTCGGCCGTGTCCATACTCGTGCCGATCCCTCAAGCAGGCGGCCCTGGTGACACCGGCGCGACGACAGGCGGCGGACTACCCGTCTGGAGCTGACCGACCACTGTTCCAGAGCCCCAGATGTCACCGGGACTCCTTGCTATGCCTTCTACATCTTGCAGGCGCCTTTCGGCGGACTGGGCATGAGGCCCATTTGCATGTTTTTGCATTGTATACTCGCTCTCAGTCAATAAATGCAAGCATGTGACCAGACCTTGCGTGCGTTTTTTGATTCTGCACGTCTAGGTTCAGACGGCGTAGGATTCTGACATGTGTGCGCATAGTTACGGCCAAAACAGTGGTTTTGGGCCGGTTTTAGGACAGCTCTTGGACTGCCGCGTGCGATACCCGCCGTGCGCCGCGGCACGTATTTATGCCCTGGACCTGTCAGTTGTCATTTCTCTCTGCATATGCTATATTGAAGCATTCTGACACTTTGACTTGTGTCTCCTAGCCAAATCCTTGCCGTTGTGTGTACGACCTGTGACTATCGTCATCGTCTGACTAGGCACTGACGCCCGGTCAGCGGCCGTGTTGCTAGGAAGCTTCTACGTGTTGTGCTTTGTGCAGTTCCTGTACAGTTTACTGTGACCACTCGGCCGTGTCCATACTCGTGTAGATCCCTGAGGCAGGCGGCCCTGGTGACACCGGCGCGACGACAGGCAGCGGACTACCCGTCTGGAGCTGACCGACCACTGCTCCAGAGCCCCAGATGCCACCGGGACTCCTTGCTGTGACTTCTACGTCTTGCAGGCGCTTTTCGGCGGACTGGGCATGAGGCCCATTTGCATGTTTTTGCATTACACACTCACTGTCAGTCGATGGATGCATGCATGTGACCAGTCGTTGCGTGCGTCTTTTGATTCTGCACGTCTAGGTTCAGACGGCGTAGGATTCTGACATGTGTGCGCAGAGTTACGGCCAAAACAGTGGTTTTGGGCCGGTTTTAGGACAGCTCTTGGACTGCCGCGTGCGACACCCGCCGTGTGCCGCGGCAGGTATTTATGCCATGGACCTGTCAGTTGTCATTTCTCTCTGCATTTACTAAGCTACTGAAGCTTATGAGACTTTGCGCGTCTCCCTAGCCTGATCCTTGCTGTTTCCTGCACCTGCCTGTTTGCTAGTGCGTCAGCTGACTGGACAGTGTCGCCACGTCAGCAGCAGCAAGGCTAGGAAGCTTCCTAGCAGTTTCTCATGGTATCAGAGCAGTGAGACAGATCTCACCGAGCTGCGCAGCAGAGACGCAACAGAGCAGCAGCAGTGAGAGTCACCGCTGCAGCAGATCTTCTGGGACCCGCTGGAGACTGTCGATCGCCGTCAACGTGAGACCGCAGCTGTAGAGACAGCAGCAGCGACGCGTACCACCACGCAGAGAGGCGTGGCGGCGGCGGTGCCAGCACTCCTCCCACAGCCACAGCAGCTGAGTTGCAGCAGCAGCGTAGCAACCACAGCCCCAGCAGCAGCGTGGCAACAACCGCAGCAGCAGCAGCGCAGCAGCAGCAGCGCAGCAGCAGCAGCGGCAGCAGCAGCGCAGCAGCCGCAGCGGCGGCGGCGGCAACAGCAACCGCAGCGGCAGCAGCAGCGCAGCAGCCGCAGCGGCGGCGGCGGCAACAGCAACCGCAGCGGCAGCAGCAGCACCAGCAGGCGCAGCGCAGCTGCAGCAGCAGAAGCAGCGGCGGCAGCAGCGGCAGCAGCAGCAGCGAGCAGCGCAGCAGCGTAGAAGCAGCAGCAGCGCAGCAGCGCGGCAGCGAGCAGCAGTAGCGGGCGGCGGCGGCAGCGAGCTGCTGCTGCAGCGCGCAACAGCAGCAGCGGC
>SZWC01002831.1:74582-94239 GCA_023375785.1 Penium margaritaceum | reverse complement strand
TCAGCTCGAGCTCTGTTCGGTGTAGTGGCTCAGCATGACTGGGAACTACACCAGATGGATGTGAACAACGCGTTCCTCCATGGCTCTCTGGATGAGGAGATCTACGTGGCTCAGCCACCAGGCTTTGAGGACGGTGACAAGGTCTGGCGCTTGCGCAAGTCCTTGTACGGCCTCAAGCAGTCTCCACGGTGTTGGAACCGGGAGATCACGGGCACCTTGACTCGTGCAGGATACGTACAGAGCGAGGCTGACCCCTCGCTGTTCATCCTGCCGACACCCGAGCGCCTCACCGCCATCCTGGTCTATATCGATGACCTTCTGATTGCGTCTCCGTCCCTGGAGGCCGTGAAGGAGGCCAAGGCTGTCTTGCAGACCGCCTACAGGATGAAGGACCTCGGTCCTGCATCGGTGTTTCTCGGTATGGAGATTGTACGTGATCGCAGGCACCGGACACTGTTGCTGCATCAGGCCAGATATGCATGAGTCGTGGGGGAGCGCTTTAGCGATCTCCTTGGTGTAGTGCCCACTGCTTCCACACCCATCACACCTGATGGGCAGGATGCCCTGAAGGGGGATGACCCTACACAGTTGGGGGAGACAGTGGACGTGTCCTTGTACCTCCGTCTTATCGGATCTTTGATGTACCTGGCCACGACCACGCGCCCCTATATCGCGTTCGCCGTCAACCTCCTCGCTCAGTTCTCGCAGGCTCCACGTGCGAGAGCCCTTCATGCTGTTGTGCGAGTGGTACGGTACGTGGTTTCCACGCCGTATCTCGGACTCTGCTTTCGTCGGCAGTGTTCGGTGGTCCTTGACGGCTACACTGACAGCGACTGGGCTTGGAGCCCTGACGGGCGCAGTCGTACTGGCTACGTGTTTCTGCTCGGTGGTACCGCTTTGTCTTGGCGAAGCGGGAAGCAGGGCTGCATTGCACGTAGCTCGTCGGAGGCAGAGTAAGTGGCTTTGGGGGCAGGAGCTGCTGAGGCAGTTTGGCTGCAGCGCCTGTTTCTTGAGCTTGGGCAGTCAGTACCCGCCATTGTGTTGCGTTGCGACAACCAGAGTGCTCTCGCCATCGCAGAGAACTCTGGTGTTTTTCATGCTCGCACAAAGCACATTGCGGTTGAGCATCACTTCGTTCGTGACCTGGTGGAGCGACGCGTGATCTCCATCATGTGGGTTGGCACTGACTTGCAGCGGGCTGATTTCTTGACGAAGGCACTTGCACGCGAAAAGTTCCTGGTGGCCATTCGTTCTGTCGGGCTGCGCCCCGTGTGTGACAGTGGTTGAGTGTGGGATGTACGTTGCCGTCTCATCTGAGTGTGTCATTCACTATGTGGTTGTACCAGTGCTGCACGCGTATGGACATGCATACCATCGGGTCATGGGGGAGTGTTGTGCTTTGTGCAGTTCCTGTACAGTTTACTGTGACCACTCGGCCGTGTCCATACTCGTGCAGATCCCTGAGGCAGGCGGCCCTGGTGACACCGGCGCGACGACAGGCGGCGGACTACCCGTCTGGAGCTGACCGACCACTGTTCCAGAGCCCCAGATGTCACCGGGACTCCTTGCTGTGACTTCTACGTCTTGCAGGCGCTTTTCGGCGGACTGGGCATGAGGCCCATTTGCATGTTTTTGCATTACACACTCACTGTCAGTCGATGGATGCATGCATGTGACCAGTCGTTGCGTGCGTCTTTTGATTCTGCACNTGCTGCACGCGTATGGACATGCGTACCATCGGGTCATGGGGGAGTGTTGTGCTTTGTGCAGTTCCTGTACAGTTTACTGTGACCACTCGGCCGTGTCCATACTCGTGCAGATCCCTGAGGCAGGCGGCCCTGGTGACACCGGCGCGACGACAGGCGGCGGACTACCCGTCTGGAGCTGACCGACCACTGCTCCAGAGCCCCAGATGCCACCGGGACTCCTTGCCGTGACTTCTACGTCTTGCAGGCGCTTTTCGGCGGACTGGGCATGAGGCCCATTTGCATGTTTTTGCATTACACACTCACTGTCAGTCGATGGATGCATGCATGTGACCAGTCGTTGCGTGCGTCTTTTGATTCTGCACGTCTAGGTTCAGACGGCGTAGGATTCTGACATGTGTGCGCAGAGTTACGGCCAAAACAGTGGTTTTGAGCCAGTTTTAGGACAGCTCTTGGACTGCCGCGTGCGACACCCGCCGTGCGCCGCGGCAGGTATTTATGCCCTGGACCTGTCAGTTGTCATTTCTCTCTGCATTTACTAAGCTACTGAAGCTTATGAGACTTTGCGCGTCTCCCTAGCCTGATCCTTGCTGTTTCCTGCACCTGCCTGTTTGCTAGTGCGTCAGCTGACTGGACAGTGTCGCCACGTCAGCAGCAGCAAGGCTAGGAAGCATCCTAGCAGTTTCTCACTACGCACTTTCTCATGGTATCAAAGCAGTGAGACAGTTTTCACTGAGCTGCGCAGCAGAGACGCAGCAGAGCAGCAGCAGTGAGAGTCACCGCTGTAGCACATCTTCTGGGACCTGTTGGAGACGGTCGTTCGCCGTCCGCGTACTCCACCCACCACGTGAGATCGCAGCTGCTGAGGCAGCAGCAGCAGCACGTACCGCCACGCAGAGGTGTGTGGCGGCTGCGGTGCGTGCAGCCGCCACCCCCCCCCCCCCACAGCCGCAGCAGTAGAACAACAGCTGCAGAGGCGGCGGCGGTAGCCGCGCAGCAGCAGCGGCCGCCACAGCAGCGTGGAAGCAGCGGCGGCAGCAGCAGCGCAGCAGCGGCGTCGGCAGCAGCAGCGCAGTAGCGGCAGCAGCACAACAGCAGCAGCGGTAGTCGCGGCAGCAGCAGCAGTGTAGTAGTGGCAGCAGCAGCAGCGCGCGGCGGCGGCAGCCAGCAGCAGCGCGCGGCGGCCGCAACCAGCAGCAGCTGCAGCGTGCAGCAGCAGCCGCTGCGCGCAGCAGCAGCAGCAGCAGCACAGCCGCCGCTGCCACCGCTGCACACGCAGCTATGCAGCTGCTGCTGCAGCTGACAGCAGAGCTGCAGCAGCAGCTGGGCGGAAGCTGCTACGCAGCTTCCGCGGAGCTGCCGCGCACCACCACGCAACGGCAGAACCGTGACAAGAAACGAAAAAAAAACAAAAAAAGGAAGGGGACGAGCTGACGTCAGCATTGTTGGTTGCTGACGTCATCAGGTCGTGCTGATGTCAGCAACCACTTGCTGACGTCAGCATTACATTTAGCCAAATTTTCAACCGAAAAGTCAAAAGTTGCCAGCGTTTCAACTCCCCGCGAAACGCAGAAGGTTTTGAAATCCGGCAAACTTGACCTGTCGTCCCATAGTGAGCGGCGACATGAGTTCGCCCAACGACAAGGAGAAGGGACCAGGTGATCCCTCCTCCTCTTCTTCAGGGGTATTGAGCCATCGCTCGCAGGCCATTGAGGACCTGCGCAGCCAGCAGGAGGAGATGTGTCGTCTGCAGCGAGAGCAGACTGACGCGATCCGCACGTTGACTGAGCTCCTACGCGCTCAGTCCAGGGCTCCTCCGCGGACTTCCGAGGGAGCTGCCGGCGTTGCGGCCTCCACCCAGCACTCGGCTCAGGTGCCCGTGACAGGTGCCCCGCCTGCTTCACCTCCTTGTGTGGTTTCCCCACCACCTGCGGACCTCCTTGATGACGAGCCATTCATGCCAGGCTTCGAGGATGACTCCCAGGAGCGAGAGATTCGTCTTCTAGAGGAGCGCCTCCGTCAGCTGCAGACGGGTATCCGACCTCCACCCGTGTCCCCGATACGACCGTCACCTGACTTCCCCAGTGATCACCCCCTTCCAAGAGTTTTTCCCGTCACTCGCCCTCCTCAGCCTGCGGCTGCTCTCCCCACGGAGCGGCAGCCAAAGGACTTTGAGGCACCACCTCCACGGTACATCAGCGAGGATGGATTTGACTACTGGGAGATCCTGTTTCAGGTGTGGGCCACTTCTGAGGGAGTGTGGCCTTACTACCACAGCTTATACCAGTCTATAGATCCAGCACAGGTACTGACAGCAGCCCGGGCCATGCGAGGGCTTCTCTACGCCATGCCATGCGAGACTGTTGTTGACTTCCGTCCCTTCCTCGGCGACGCTGGCACACGCATCGGAGCTCATCCTCGTGGAGGCTGGGATCTGGCGTTGTCCCTACTGGCCGCAGAGACGCACGCCATGCGTGCGTCACACATTCGTGCTTTCCACTCTCTCCGTCAGGGACCAGCGGAGCTTGCAGCGGATTACTGGCGACGCGCCATGCATATCTACACGCGCCTGGGGACCTCAGGGGGCACACAGTTGTGCGCACTTCGGACGATCATGCTTGGAGTTCGCCTGGAGTACACAACCATATTCACACGATACAGTGACACTGCTCTCGAGCCTTTCTCAGCCACCTTGCAGCTGCTCTCGTGGACCCATCAGCTTTTCCTCCACGTGATGTCAGCCCGCGAGGCAGCAGTAGCACATCAAGAGACTTCCCTTTCTTCAGCAGTCCTCGCCTCACCACCATCTTCCCTCCTGCAGTCACCCTCACCTTCCTCCATCACGACCTCATCTTCCTCCTTCTCTTCGACCCCGTCTACACCCATGCAGACGCAGGGCATTGCAGCATCTGTCCAGGGGAAGAAGAAAACAGGAAGCGCGGATCGGGTCAGCAGCATTCGTCATCCAGTGGTAGCAGTGGCCATTTCGTGCACTGCTACAACTGTGGAGGTGCCCATCGCTACACCGAGTGCCAGCAGCCGCTCGACTGGGAGCGCATCACTCGCGGACTTCAGGCTGCCCATGCTGCTCGCACCGCGTCCGGCACGTCGACCGCACACTCCTTTGGACGCGCGGCGACTACGACTGCAGCTGTTCCTGTATCCTCACCGGCGAGCAGCAGTGATCCAGACCCACGTGACCGCACCATCGCCGAGCTTCGTCATCTTCTGGCGCTTCGCTTTCAGGGAGATGCGAGTGTGTTTTCATCATCCAGTGGGTCATAGACTACTTGTTCGTCCGTCCTCGTGACTCGTGATGACACGTGTGGGAGAGCACAGGCCGCATGTGATGATGATGGACCTGACTGCACTGACTCGATTCATGAGTCTCACCTTCGTGATGTACGTCGTTCCTTCCCACTGACGACTCAGCGTCCCTCTGATGCCGAGTGTTCTATTGCTCGTTGTACAGTGACGTCCACCAGTCGTGGCTCCGGTGGCACTTGGATCATCGATTCCGGTGCCACCCACCACATGATGTGTCGTCGTAGTGACTTTGTGGTACTTGGTCCTGTCACGACTGTCTGTTCTGTTTGTACAGGTTCTGGTCAGTCCTTACCGGTTCACAGTGTTGGGGTTGTATGATTTGACTGTCCGTCTGGCCCCCTGTATCTCTCTAACGTGCTGTTTGTGCCTGATCTTGAGCTCAGTCTGCTGTCTGTGCATGCCTGCACTCTGATGGGTCTCTCCGTTGAGCATACCGCTGATTCAGCGATTGTGACTACTCTTGACACCCGTAGCATTGTCCTGCGTGCTTCAGTCGTAGATGATTTGTACCGCATTGCTAGGCCCTCCTCCCCTTGCTCTCCCTCCTCCTCTGGTCGCGTTTTTGTCACTGGTGTTCTATCCCCGGAACACCAGCGGTTGCTTCACCGATGTCCGTGTCACATGGGCTTCGACATTGTGTCGAAGCTCATCCGGACACAACCTGCTCTTGGTCTTGACGTGGCTTCTTTCGAGAAGCCACCCAAGAGCGAGTGTCTTTTTTGCGCTCAGGGTAGGATGCACCGGTGCACTTATCCTGATTTGCATTCCCGAGCTCTAAGACCCCTCGAGTTGGTCCACTCGGACCTGCTCGGTCCTCTCCCGGTCGAGTCGCTGTCCGAGAGGGGCCGGTATGTTCTGACGCTGACTGATGACTTCACCCGGATGCGATGGGTCTACAGTCTGTGTTAGAAGAGCGACGCCGCCCTTTCGGTTCGGCTCTGGCTCGTGATGGCCAAGCGTCAGTCTCGCCACACGCTACATACTTTTCGCTCGGATCGCGGCGGCGAGTTCCTCGGCGAGATGGACTCCTTCTTTGCTGAGCACAACATTTTTCACCAGGTCTCCGCTCCTGCTACCCCACAGGAGAACGGTGTATCTGAGCGCTGGAACCGCACCATGGAGGATGCGGTCCGCGCCATGCGGTCTGAGTACGGTCTCCCGGAGTCCTTCGCATTCGAGGGCTTCGCCTACATGACTTGGGTCTGGAACCGCCTCCCGCATGGTCCGCTTCTGGATCATGTTACACCGTACGAGCTCTGGTTTGGCCACCGTGCCGATCTTCGTCTCGCACGCGTCTGGGGATCCCTGGCCTCCGTATGGTACACCGAGGACGAGCAGGGGTCCAAGGTCTCCCCTCGGGGTCGCTTGTGTGCCTTCATCGGCATCTCCCCGCGGTCGAAGGCCTGGCGCTTTTGGGACCCCACTCGCCGTCGTGTCATTGAGTCCCGTGACGCGCTGTTTTTTGAGTCACTCACATACCGTGATCTGACTTCGATCACAGCGCTCTCTGCANGAGATGGACTCCTTCTTTGCTGAGCACGGCATTTTTCACCAGGTCTCCGCTCCTGCTACCCCACAGCAGAACGGTGTATCTGAGCGCTGGAACCGCACCATGGAGGATGCGGTCCGCGCCATGCGGTCTGAGTACGGTCTCCCGGAGTCCTTCGCATTCGAGGGCTTCGCCTACATGACTTGGGTCTGGAACCGCCTCCCGCATGGTCCGCTTCCGGATCATGTTACACCGTACGAGCTCTGGTTTGGCCACCGTGCCGATCTTCGTCTCGCACGCGTCTGGGGATCCCTGGCCTCCGTATGGTACACCGAGGACGAGCAGGGGTCCAAGGTCTCCCCTCGGGATCGCTTGTGTGCCTTCATCGGCATCTCCCCGCGGTCGAAGGCCTGGCGCTTTTGGGACCCCACTCGCCATCGTGTCATTGAGTTCCGTGACGCGCTGTTTTTTGAATCACTCACATACCGTGATCTCACTTCGATCACAACGCTCTCCGCAGCTCATGTCCCTTCCTGTGTGGGTCCTCGGCGGATGGGGGAGACCTCTCCGCCAGCGACCATTCCTCGCCGGGCTGATGTGTCTGCTCGAGTCCCCTCTCGATCTCCAGCACTTGATGATCCGGCTATCATTGCCGTTGGTCTAGAGATCCTGCCTTTCCAGCCTGTTTCGCACCCCACAGGTACTGCTGCTCCCACGCCTCCTCCTGCATCACCCTCTGTGTCCACTGGCACCCCTGCTCCGGCGTCTGACCCAGCTCAGCCCACTCCTGTCTCTACGTCGGCTGACACTCCTGTCTCAGTGTCCGGGCCAGCCTTGCCCGCTGTCATCCCCAGCTCAGTGTCCCCCACACACGCATCTCCACGCACGGCATCTCCGTCTGCCTCGTCTCAGCCCTCACCAGCAGTGGTCGTACCTGTCCCTGTGGTCGTACCTGTTCCTGAGCCTGAGGTGCGCCCCTCGACCTTCGGTTACTCCCGTGAGCCTGGTGGTTGACTTCGACCACTGGATTCTAGAGCTCAGCGAGCGTCGGGTTCCGGACCCAGACGTTCCTCTCGTAGCATCGCGAGTGGTGATCTAGGCACAAAGGCCTTAGGCCTGAATGTCCGCACTGAGTTTTCAAAGGTACACCCAGCGTGCCCCATAGGGCACGACCTGGTCACTTGCGAGTTCCATATCGCCTGTGACGCAGCAGCTGATCTCGTGGCCGTCAGGCCAGACACTGAGGCGTGTGCACTTGCCACACAGAGTTCCCCCTCTATGGCGCCGGACCCAGGAACATTGAGGGAGGCCTTCTCATCGCAGGATGCTGATGCCTGGCGAGCTGCTTGCGATGATGAGTTTCACGCTATCCGAGAGCACGGAGTCTACGAGCTGGTCGACCTTTCCCCTGGGAGAAAGGCGATTCAGGTCAAGTGGGTCTTTCGCAAGAAAGTGAAGCCGGATGGCTCACTTGAACGCTACAAGGCCCGCTTGGTCGTCAAGGGGTTCTCTCAGATTGAGGGCATTGATTACACTGACACCTTTGCCCCTGTCGGCCGCATGACCTCAGCTCGAGCTCTGTTCGGTGCAGTGGCTCAGCATGACTGGGAACTACACCAGATGGATGTGAACAACGCGTTCCTCCATGGCTCTTTGGATGAGGAGATCTATGTGGCTCAGCCACCAGGCTTTGAGGACGGTGACAAGGTCTGGCGCTTTTGCAAGTCCTTGTACGGCCTCAAGCAGTCTCCACCGTGTTGGAACTGGGAAATCACTGGCACCTTGACTCGCGCAGGATACGTACAGAGCGAGGCAGACCCCTCACTCTTCATCCTACCGACACCCGAGCGGTTTACCGCCATCCTGGTCTATGTTGATGACCTTCTGATCGCGTCTCCGTCCGTGGAGGCCGTGAAGGAGGCCTAGGCTGTCCTGCAGACCGCCTACAGGATGAAGGACCTCGGTCCTGCACGGTGTTTCTTCGTATGGAGATTGTGCGAGATCGCAGACATCGGACACTATTGCTGCATCAGGCCCGATACGCACGAGTCGTGGGAGAGCGCTTTAGCGATCTCCTTGGTGCAGTGCCCACTGCTTCCACACCACTCACACCTCATGGGCAGGATGCCTTGAAGGTGGATGACCCTACACAGCTGGGGGAGACAGTGGACGTGACCTTGTACCTCCGTCTTATAGGATCTTTGATGGACCTGGCCACTACTACGCGTCCCGACATCGCGTTCGCCGTCAACCTCCTCGCTTAGTTCTTCCTGGCTCCACGTGCGAGAGCTCTTCACGCGGCTGTGCGAGTGGTACGGTACGTGGTCTCCACGCCGTATCTCGGACTCTGCTTTTGTCGGCAGTGTTCGGTGGTCCTTGACGGCTACACTGACAGCGACTGGGCTTGGAATCCTGACGGGCGCAGTCGCACTGGCTACGTGTTTCTGCTCGGTGGTACCGCTTTGTCTTGGCAAAGCAGGAAACACGGTTGCATCGTAGGTAGCTCGTCGGAGGCAGAGTACGTGGCTTTGGGGACAGGGGTTGCTGAGGCAGTTTGGTTGCAGCGCTTGTTTCTTGAGCTTGGGCATTCAGTACCCGCCATTGTGCTGCGTTGTGACAACCAGAGTGCTCGCGCCATTGCGGAGAACTCTAGTGTTTTTCATGCTCTCACAAAGCAAATTGCGGTTGAGCATCACTTCGTTTGTGATCCGGTGGAGCGACGCGTGATCTCCATCATGTGGGTTGACACTGACTTGTAGCGAGCTGATTTCTTGACGAAGGCACTTGCCCGCCTCCTGCGTGACAGTGGTTGAGTGTGGGATGTACGTTGCCGTCTCATCTGTCTGTGTCACTCACTATGTTGTTGTACCAGTGCTGCACGCGTATGGACATGCATACCATCGGGTCATGGGGGAGTGTTGTGCTTTGTGCCGTTCCTGTACAGTTTACTGTGACCACTCGGCCGTGTCCATACTCGTGTAGATCCCTGAGGCAGGCAGCCCTGGTGACACCGGCGCGACGACAGGCGGCGGACTACCTGTCTGGAGCTGACCGACCACTGTTCCAGAGCCCCAGATGTCACCGGGACTCCTTGCTGTGACTTCTACGTCTTGCAGGCGCCTTTCGACGGACTGGACATGAGGCCCATTTGCATGTTTTTGCATTGTATACTCGCTGTCAGTCAATGGATGCATGCATGTGACCAGTTGTTGCGTGCGTCTTTTGATTATGCACGTCTAGGTTCAGACGGCGTAGGATTCTGACATGTGTGCGCAGAGTTACGGCCAAAACAGTGGTTTTGGGCCGGTTTTAGGACAGCTCTTGGACTGCCGCGTGCGACACCCGCAGTGCGCCGCGGCAGGCATTTATGCCCTGGACCTGTCAGTTGTCATTTCTCTCTGCATATGCTATATTGAAGCATTCTGACACTTTGACTTGTGTCTCCTAGCCAAATCCTTGCCGTTGTGTGTACGACCTGTGATTGTCGTCATCGTCTGACTAGGCACTGATGCCCGGTCAGCGGCCGTGTTGCTAGGAAGCTTCTACGCACTTTCTCATCGTCATGTGATCTCCCCCCGCTCCCGTTCTGGTTGCCTCCTGTATCCTTCGTTGTGCTGTGATGTGAGTGAGAAATTTCTAGGAAGCTTTCTAACCTTGTTCCTGCTTGTAAGTGACCCTGCTGGGCTAGACAAAGACAGCAGGCTAGCACAGGCAAGGATGGAGGAAACACCGTGGATGCTTGAAAGAGCTGGAAAACCAAGGCAGCAGGTTGGGGCAGTGGCGTTGTTGATGCAGCGTGCGGGCTTCCATGCTCGCTGCTTGTCTGTTGCCCCCTCAGTCTGCTGTTCTAGAGTCTAAGTCTCGAAGCTCTTGGTTTGTTACTCAGAAACGCGCGCGCCAGTGTTAGCGCCAGAAAGCAGCTGAAAACTGAATGTAATTGATTAGGAATGAAGAATAAGCAACAATGGGAGACCCCTCCAAGACCAGCCAATCAGAAAATAGTCCTAGACCTGTTTTGTAGAAATCGGTGGAGTACGTCGCGTCGAAAGGGAGGAGCTCTCGGTGTTTCAGGCGTGAATGGTCACGAATGAGGTCGGCTTTGCCGACGATGCCCGTTTGTCACACGGGTCTCACCGCGTCGCGTCGTCATAGAGCGTAACTACCCCTTTCAAAGCTACGACATATGTTTGTACACAAAGTTATGATTATGTCACAATCGTAACCGTTGTGACACCCACTTCATTTCGTGCTCTCTTTCCTTTTAGTCCAGAGTCTGTTTTGTACAACTTTCTTCCAGTCGATGCAATACTCTTTAGGATTAATGAAATTCTCTGATGTGCTTCCAGATATCGGTGTCTATGATGCATCTCTTTATAAAAAGATGCATCACGACATCTCATTCGCGATTTTGGGTCCTTCTCCTCGCGGAAGTCGGAATGCGACCTCAGGACTCCTTTTGTCTTTTGTAACTGCCACATGGATCCAAACTTGACCGTACCAGCTGGCATGCTCAGAGTTGAGAAAGTGCGTAGAAGCTTCCTAGCAACACAGCCGCTGACCAGCCGTCAGTGCCTGGTCAGACGGTGACGACAGTCACAGGTCGTACACACAACGGCAAGGGTTTGGCTAGGAGACACAAGACACAGTGTCAGAATGCTTCAATATAGCATGTGCAGAGAGAAATGACAAATGACAGGTCCAAGGTATGAATACCTGCCGCGGCGCACGGCGGGTGTCGCACGCGGCAATCCAAGAGCTGTCCTAAAACCGGCCCAAAACCACTGTTTTGGCCGTAACTCTGTGCACACACGTATGAATCCTACGTCGTCTGAACTTAGACGTGCAGAATCAAAAGACGGACGCAGCGACTGGTCACATGCATGCATCTATTGACTGACAGTGGGCATACAATGCAAAACATGCAAATAGGTCTCATGGCCAGTCCACCGAGAGGCGCCTGCAAGACGTAGAAGACACAGCAAAGAGTCCTGGTGGCAGCTGGGGCCCTGGAACAGTGGTCGGTCAGCTCCAAGCAGGTAGTCCGCCACCTGTCGTCGCGCCGGTGTCACAAGGGCCGCCTGCCTCAGGGATCTGCACGAGCATGGACACGGCCGAGTGGTCACAATAAACTGTACAGGAACGACACAAAACACAACACTCCCCCATGACCCGATGGTACGCATGTCCATACGCATGCAGCACTGGTACAACGACATAGTGAGTGAAACAAACAGATGAGACGCAAAGGTACATCCCACACTCAACCACCGTCACGCACGGGACGAAGCTCAACAGAACAAATGGCCACCAGGAACTTTCCGCGGGCAAGTGCCTTCGTCAAGAAAGTAGCACGTTGCAAGTCAGTGCCAACCCACATGATGGAGATCACGCGTCGCTCCACCAGATCACGAACGAAGTGATGCTCAACCGCAATGTGCTTTGTGCGAGCATGAAAAAAACCAGAGTTCTCCGCAATGGCGAGAGCACTCTGGTTGTCGCAACGCAGCACAATGGCGGGTACTGACTGCCTAAGCTCAAGAAACAAGCGCTGCAGCCAAACTGCCTCAGCAGCCCCTGCCCCCAAAGCCACATACTCTGCCTCCGACGAGCTACGTGCGATGCAGCCTTGCTTCCTGCTTCACCAAGACAAAGCGGTACCACCGAGCAGAAACACGTAGCCAGTGCGACTGCGCCCGTCAGGGCTCCAAGCCCAGTCGCTGTCAGTGTAGCCGTCAAGGACCACCGAACACTGCCGACGAAAGCAGAGTCCGAGATACGGTGCGGAGACCACGTACCGTACCACTCGCACAGCCGCATGAAGAGCTCTCGCACGTGGAGCCTGCGAGAACTGAGAGAGGAGATTGACGGTGAACGTGATGTGGGGACGCGTGGTGGTGGCTAGGTACATCAGAGATCCGATAAGATGGAGGTACAAGGTCACATCCACTGTCTCCCCCAGCTGTGTAGGGTCATCCACCTTTAGGGCATCCTGCCCATCAGGTGTGAGGGGTGTGGAGGCAGTGGGCACTGCACCAAGGAGATTGCTAAAGCGCTCCCCCACGACTCGTGTGTATCGGGCCTGATGCAGCAACAATGTCCGATGTTTCTGATCTCGCACGATCTCCATACCAAGAAACACCGATGCAGGACCGAGGTCCTTGATCCTGTTGGCAGTCTGCAGGACAGCCTTGGCCTCCTTCACGGCCTTCAAGGACGGAGACGCGATCAAAAGGTCATCAACATAGACCAGGATGGTGGTGAACCGCTCGGGTGTCGGTAGGATGAAGAGTGAGGGGTCTGCCTCGCTCTTTACGTATCCTGCACGAGTCAAGGTGCCAGTGATCTCCCGGTTCCAACATCGTGGAGACTGCTTGAGGCCGTACAAGGACTTGCGCAAGCGCCAGACCTTGTCACCGTCCTCAAAGCCTGGTGGCTGAGCCACGTAGATCTCCTCATCCAAAGAGCCATGGAGGAACGCGTTGTTCACATCCATCTAGTGTAGTTCCCAGTCATGCTGAGCCACTACACCGAATAGAGCTCGAGCTGAGGTCATGCGGCCGACAGGGGCAAAGGTGTCAGTGTAATCAACGCCCTCAATTTGAGAGAACCCTTTGACGACCAAGCGGGCCTTGTAGCGCTCTAGTGAGCCCTCCGGCTTCACTTTCTTGCGAAAGATCCACTTGACCTGAATGGCCTTCCTCCCAGGGGGAAGGTCGACCAGCTCGTAGACTCCGTGCTCTCGGATAACGCGAAGCTCATCCTCGTAAGCAGCTCGCCAGGCATCAGCATCCTACGATGAGAAAGCCTCCCTCAATGTGCCTGGGTCAGGCGCCATAGAGGGGGAACTCTGCGTGGCAAGTGCACATGCCTCAGTGTCAGGCCTGACGGCCACGAGGTCAGCTGCTGTGTCACAGGCGATATGGAACTCGCGAGTGACCAGGTCGTGCCCGATGGGGCACGCTGGGTGTACCTCTGAAAGCTCAGTGCGGACACTCAGGCCTAAGGCCTTTGTGCTTGGATCACCGCTCGCGATGCTGCGAGAGGAACATCTGGGTCCGGGACCCGACGCTCGGTGAGCTCCGAAATCCAGTGGTCGAAGGCGACCACCGGGCTCACGGGAGTAACCGGAGGTCGAGGGGTCCACCTCAAGCTCAGGAACAGGTACGACCACAGGGACAAGTACGACCACAGCTGGTGAGGGCTGAGACGAGGCAATCGGAGATGCCGTGCGAGGAGATGCGTGTGTGGGGGACACTGAGTTGGGGGTGAAAGCGGGCAAGGCTGGCCCAGACACTGAGACAGGAGTGTCAGCCGACGTAGGGAGAGGAGTGGGCTGGGCTGGGTCAGACGCTGGAGCAGGGGTGCCAGTGGACATAGGTGGTGATGCAGGAGGAGGCGTGAAAGCAGCGGTACCTGTGGGGTGTGAAACAGGCTGAACAGGCGGGATATCTGGACCAACGACAATGATAGCCGGATCATCAAGTGCTGGACATCGAGAGGGGACTCGAGCGGACACATCAGCCTGATGAGAAATGGTCGTTGGCGGAGAAGTCTCCCCCATCCGCCGAGGACCCTCACAGGAAGGGACATGAGCCGCAGAGAGGGCTATGATCGAAGTAGGATCACGGTAGGTGAGTGACTCAAAAAACAACGCGTCACGGGATTCAATGACACGACGGCGAGTGGGGTCCCAAAAGCGCCAGGCCTTCGACCGCGGGGAGATGCCGATGAAGGCACACAAGCGACCCCGGGGGAGACCTTGGACCCCTGCTGGTCCTCGGTGTACCACACAGAGGCCAAGGAACGCCAGACGCGTGCGAGATGAAGATTAGCATGTTGGCCAAACCAGAGCTCGTACGGTGTAACATGATCCGGAAGCGGACCATGCGGGAGGCGGTTCCAGACCCAAGTCATGTAGGCAAAGCCCTCGAATGCGAAGGACTCCGGGAGACCGCACTCAGACTGCATGGCGCGGACCGCATCCTCCATGGTGCGGTTCCAGCGCTCAGATACACCGTTCTGCTGTGGGGTAGCAGGAGCGGAGACCTGGTGAAAAATGCCGTGCTCAGCAAAGAAGGAGTCCATCTCACCGAGGAACTCGCCGCCGCGATCCGAGCGAAAGGTATGTAGCGTNCCAGACGCGAGCGAGACGAAGATCAGCACGGTGGCCAAACCAGAGCTCGTACGGTGTAACATGATCCGGAAGCGGACCATGCGGGAGGCGGTTCCAGACCCAAGTCATGTAGGCAAAGCCCTCGAATGCGAAGGACTCCGGGAGACCGCACTCAGACTGCATGGCGCGGACCGCATCCTCCATGGTGCGGTTCCAGCGCTCAGATACACCGTTCTGCTGTGGGGTAGCAGGAGCGGAGACCTGGTGAAAAATGCTGTGCTCAGCAAAGAAGGAGTCCATCTCACCAAGGAACTCGCCGCTGCGATCCAAGCGAAAGGTATGTAGCGTGTGGCGAGACTGACGCTCAGCCATCACGAGCCAGAGCCGATCCGCAAGGGCGGCGTCGCTCTTCTGACGCAGACTGTAGACCCACCGCATCCGGGTGAAGTCATCAGTCAGCGTCAGAACATACCGGCCCCTCTCGGACAGCAACTCGACCGGGAGAGGACCAAGCAGGTCCGAGTGGACCAACTCGAGGGGCCTCAGCGCTCGGGAACGCGAATCAGGGTAAGTGCACCGGTGCATCTTTCCCTGAGCACAGAAAAAACAGTCAGTCTTGGGTGGCTTCTCACAAGAAGCCACGTCAAGACCAAGAGCGGGTTGTGTCCGGATGAGCTTCGACACAGTGTCGGAGCCCACGTGACACAAACATCGGTGAAGCAACCACTGGTGTTCTGGGGATAGAACACTAGTGACAAAAACGTGACCAGAGGAGGAGGGAGAGCAAGGGGAGGAGGGCCGAGCAATGTGGTACAAATCATCTACGACTGAAGCACGCAGGACAATGCTACGGGTATCAAGAGCAGTCATAGTCGCTGAATCAGCGGTATGCTCAACCGAGAGACCCATCAGAGTGCAGGTACGCACAGACAGCAGACTGAGCTCAAGATCAGGCACAAACAACACGTTAGAGAGATATAGGGGGCCAGACAGACCATCAAATCATACAACCCCAACACCGTGGACCGGTAAGGACAGACCAGAGCCTGTACGAACAAAACGGACAGTCGTGACAGGACCAAGTACCACAAAGTCACTACGACGACACATCATGTGGTGGGTGGCACCGGAATCGATGATCCAAGTGCCACCGGAGTCACGGCTGGTGCACGTCACTGTACAACGAGCAATGGAACACTCGGCATCAGAGGGACGCTGAGCCGTCAGTGGGAAGGAACGACGTACGTCACGAAGGTGAGACTCATGAATCGAGTCAGTGCAGTCAGGCCCATCATCATCACATGCGGAATGTGCTCCCCCACACGTGTCATCACGGGTCACGAGGACGGACGAACAAGCAGTTTGTGATCCACTCGAAGATGACAACACACTCGCACCTCACTGAAAGCGAAGCGCCAGAAGATGATGAAGCTCGGCGATGGTGCGGTCACGTGGGTCTGGATCACTGCTGCTTGCCGGTGTGGATGTAGGAACAGCTGCAGTCGTGGTCGCCGCGCGTCCAAAGGAGTGTGCTATTGACGTGCCGGATGCGGTGCGGACAGCATGGGCAGACTGAAGTCCGCGAGTGATGCGCTTCGAGTCAAGCGGCTGTTGGCACTCGGTGTAGCGATGGGCACCTCAACAGTTGTAGTAGTGCATGAAATGGCCACTACTACCACTGGATGACGACTGCTGCTGACCCGATCCGCGCTTCCTATTCTTCTTCCCTTGGGTAGTTGTTGCAACGCCTTGCGTCTGCGTGGGTGTAGACGGGGTCGAAGAAGAGGAGGAAGATGAGGTCGTGATGGAGGTAGATGAGGGTGACTGCAGGAGGGAAGATGGTGGTGAGGCGAGGACTACTGCAGCGAGGGAAGTCTCCTGATGTGCTACTACTACCTCGCGGACTGACGTCACCTAGAGGAAAAGCTAATGGGCCCAAGGGAGCAGCTGTAGGGTGGCTGAGAATGGCTCGAGAGCAGCGTCGCTATACCGTGTGAATATGCCGGTGTACTCCAGGCGAACTCTGAGCATGATCATCCGAAGTGTCCACAGCTGTGTGCCCCCTGAGGTCCCGAGACGCGTGTAGATACACATGGCGCATCGTCAAAAATCTGCCGCACGCTCCGTTGGTCCTTGACGGAGCGAGTGGAAAGCACGAATGTGTGACGCACGCGTGGCGTGCGTCTCTGCGGCCAGTAGGGACAACGCCAGATCCCAGCCTCCATGAGGATCAGTTCCGGTGCCTGTGCCAGCCTCACCGAGGAAGGGGCGGAAGTCAATGACAGTTTCGCGTGGCATGGCGTAGAGAAGTCCTCGCATGGCCCGGGCTGCTGTCAGCACCTGTGCTGGATCTGTAGACTGGTATGGGCTGTGGTAGTAAGGCCACACTCCCTCGGAAGTGGCCCACACCTGAAACAGGATCTCCCAGCAGTCAAATCCATCCTCGCTGATGTACCGTGGAGGTGGTGCCTCAAAGTCCTTTGGCTGCCGCTCCGTGGGGAGAGCAACCGCAGGCTGAGGAGGGCGAGAGACGGGGAAAACTCCTGGAAGGGGGTGATCACCGGGGAAGTCAGGTGACGNTAGAGAAGTCCTCGCATGGCCCGGGCTGCTGTCAGCACCTGTGCTGGATCTGTAGACTGGTATGGGCTGTGGTAGTAAGGCCACACTCCCTCGGAAGTGGCCCACACCTGAAACAGGATCTCCCAGCAGTCAAATCCATCCTCGCTGATGTACCGTGGAGGTGGTGCCTCAAAGTCCTTTGGCTGCCGCTCCGTGGGGAGAGCAACCGCAGGCTGAGGAGGGCGAGAGACGGGGAAAACTCCTGGAAGGGGGTAATCACCGTGGAAGTCAGGTGACGATTGTATCGGGGACACGGGTGAAGGTCGGATACCCGTTTGCAGTTGATGGAGGCGCTCTTGGAGAGGACGAATCTCCCGCTCCTAGGAGTCATCCTCGAAGCGTGGCATGAATGGCTCATCATCAAGGAGGTCCGCAGGTGGTGGAGAAACCTCACCAGGAGGTGAAGCAGGCGGAGCACCTGTCACGGGCACCTGGGCCGAGTGCTGGGTGGAGGCCGCAACACCGACAGCTCCCTCAGAAATCTGCGAAGGAGCCGTGGACTGAGCACGCAGGAGCTCAGTAAGTGTGCGGATCGCGTCAGTCTGCTCTCGCTGCAGACGACGCATCTCCTCCTGCTGGCTGTGCAGGTCAGCAATGGCCTGCAAGCGAGGGCTCAATACCCCTGAAGAAGAGGAGGGATCACCTGATCCCTTGTCCTTGTCGTCAGGCAAACTCATGTCGCCGCTCACTATGGGACGACAGGTCAATTTTGCCGGATTACAAAACCGTCTGCGTTTCTCGGGGAGTTGAAACGCTTGCAACTTTTGAGTGTCTGGGTGAAATTTTGGCTAAGTGTAATACTGACGTCAGCAAGTGGTTGCTGACGTCAGCACGCCCTGATGACGTCAGCAATCAACGATGCTGACATCAGCTCGTCCCCTCCTTTTTTTTTCTTGTCGTGGTTCTGCGCGCGAGTGGAGCCGCTTCGCGGTGGCGCGCGGCTGCTCCGCGGAAGCTGCGCAGCAGCTTCCGTCCAGCTGCTGCTACAGTTGTGCTGTCTGCTGTAGCAGCAGCTGTGTAGCTGCGTGTGCAGCGGTGGCAGCAGCGGCTGCGCTGCTGCTGCTGCTGCTGTGCGCTGCGGCTGCTGCTACGCGCTGCAGCTACTGCTGGCTGCGGCCGCCGCGCGCTGTTGTTGGCTACCGCCGCCGCGCACTGCTGCTGCTGCCACTGCTGCGCTGCTGCTGCCACTGCTGCGCTGCTGCTGCCGCCGCGACTGCCGCTACTGCTGCTGTGCCACTGCCGCTGCTGCGCTGCTGCTGCCAACGCTGCTGCTGCGCTGCTGCTGCCGCCGCTGTTGCCACGCTGCTGCTGTAGCCACTGCTACTGCGCTCTGCTGCGCTGCTGGTGCCGCCGCCTCTGCTGCTGCTGCTCTACTGCTACAGCTGTGGGAGGGCGGCTGCACGCACCGCAGCCGCCACACACCTCTGCTTGGCGGTACACACCGCTACTGCTGCCTTTGCAGCTGCGATCTTACGTGGTGGGTGGAGTACGTTGACGGCGACCGGCCGTCTCTAGCAGATCCCAGAAACTTTGCTGCAGCGGTGACTCTCACTGCTGCTGCTCTGTTGCTTCTCTGCTACGCAGCTCAGTGAGAATTGTCTCACTTCTCTGATACCATAAGAAAGTGCTTAGAAGCTTCTTAGCAACACAGCCACTGACCGGGTGTCAGTGCCTGGTCACACGGTGACGACAGTCACAGGTCGTACACACAACGGCAAGGGTTTGGCTAGGAGACACAAGACATAGTGTCAGAATGCTTCAATATAGCATATGCAGAGAGAAATGACAAATGACAGGTCCAAGGTATAAATGCCTGCCGCGGCGTACGACGGGTGTCGCACGCGGCAGTCCAAGAGCTGTGCTAAAACCGACCCAAAACCACTGTTTTGGCGTAAACTCTGTGCACACATGTCAGAATCCTACGCCGTCTGAACCTAGACGTGCAGAATCAAAAGACGGACGCAACGACTGGTCACATGCATGCATCCATCGACTGACAGTGGGCATACAATGCAAAAACATGCAATTAGGTCTCATGGCCAGTCCGCCGAGAGGCGCCTGCAAGACGTAGAAGACACATCAAAGAGTCCCGGTGGCATCTTGGGCTCTGGAACAGTGGTCGGTCAGCTCCAAGCAGGTAGTCCGCCGCCTGTCGTCACGCCGGTGTCACCAGGGCCGCCTGCCTTAGGGATCTGCACGAGTATGGACACGGCTGGGTGGTCACAGTAAACTGTACAGGAATGGCACAAAACACAACAAGAGTTTGGCAAGCAATTTTGACTTAAATTTGCGAAAACGTCAAAACATTTTTGCTCTACATTCCTCCCCCTTTAGGACCAAATCGTTCCGATTTGTGATCTTTTCTTGGAGGAAAACACCTGTACATCACCAAAAAAAAAAAAA